>CAUYLZ010061615.1:0-28531 GCA_963573645.1 Pithecia hirsuta
GTGCGTGCCTGTAGTCCCAGCCACTCGGGAGGCTGAGGCAGGAGAATTGCTTGAAACCGGAAAACGGAAGTCGCAGTGAGCCGGGATCGCGCCACTGCACTCCAGCCTGGCGATAGAGTGAGACTCTGTCTGAAAAAAAAAAAAAAAAAAAAACAAATTATAAAATATCCAGAAAATTGTATCAGTTACTATTTTTGTAAGAACCTTGGGGTAGAAAAATATTGCTTAGACAGGAAGCACAAAACTGATCACAAAGGAAAATATAATTGATTTTATCAAAATTAAAAATGTCTGCTTATAAAATGACCCCATGAAGAAAACGAATAGTCAAACTACAGACTGGAAGAAAATATTTGTGTCTGAAAAGGGGGTTCTATATATTCTATACAAACAACTCCTGTAGTTATAAGAACAACAGCAAAAGATTCACAACCAATAAAAATGTGCAAAAGACTCACTTAGGCACTTTCAAAGAAAGATAAAGGGTCGAGAAGCAAATAAAATTACTCAAAATCATTAATTAAAAGAAAAGACCATTAAATATGTCAGTGTGATACCGGTACATATTATTAGAAACACTGACAATACCAAATATCAAATAGGTTGTACAGCAACTTGAACTCTCATGCATTCCTGTGTTAAGTGTAAAACAGCAGAATCACTACAAAAATCAGTATGGGAGTTTCTTGGAGAATTAAACATACATCTACTCATGTCTCAGAAATTCTATTTTTAGATATTTTCCCAAAATATTAAAATATGTGCACATAAAGACTATTACAAAAATGATTATAGCTACTTCATTCATAAAACCCCAGTCAAAATTAAACAAAGCTGGATATTAAAGCAGTGAAAACAGATTTATTCAGTAACTACTGACAGTAGGAGAAAGAATTTAACTTCATTCAAATTTGGGCATTTTAAAGGGAGACTGAGGGAGGGAATGAGGGAGAGTGGGGCTCAACTGAAAAGTTGCAAAGGGCTAGTCAGTGTAAATGTGATTAGGTCAGTTGTGCCTGCTAGCTCACAATGATTAAAATTGGGATTCTTTCCTCCCACAGAGATAGGAAAACAGAGACCATAGCCTTCCTTATGATTACATCAAGGAATGGCTTTCAAGTCCTTAAGACAGACAAGCTTGAGTGGTAGGAGACACAGATAAGTTTCAAAGGAACAGAGGAAGACTTCACAATTGTTAACTTTAGTAAATGCTCTAATAAGGAGACTCAAGAGCCTACAGAGCAAGCAGTAAATTCTGCTGGTCTTTCACTTACAGCACTTTTGTAGACACTGGTGTATAATCAGCTATTAACTAGCTCTTCCTGCTCTTGTCTCTTACTTAGCTTCCAATTCCCATGAATTTTACCAAGCCCTGGTTCAGGGTTGCTGACAAACTAGTTTATAGAACCAAACTGAAGATCTAGTCTCATCAAGTTTGACAGCAGCATTTCCAAGAAATAGTTTTTCAGTTTTTGCATCACTCTTTTCTTAGCAAATAAAGAAGAAGACATGAGAAGTCATTGTATTTGAGGTATATCTTTGTTTCTCCGTTAATGTCAGTTATTTATTAAAAACCATCTTAGAGGGTATGTCCTTTCCACAGTGTAAACTTTCTAACTAGAAGTGAAAATAAAAATACAGAGAAAACTCATTTAATTACTGCAGTAAGGTAAAAAGCATAAAATTCAGGACATAAAAAAAATCCTGAAATACTTAATGATTTCCTAGCAATTCTCTTGCTTCAAATAGTCTTTGAAATAAAATTTTAAGTTTTCTAAAATAAAATACATGCTTGTATAAAAGGCTAGAAGAGATAGAAAAAAATGCCAGTCTTAGTAAATGTATAAAACAAAGCCTTTGAAAATCATAGAAAGTTATTAAGAATACAGAGTACATCCTCAAAAAGGATTCTAAAGTTTCTACAGGATGCTATTGTTTAGGTATTATCACAATAAAGAAATAAAAGATCAAATACATGCATATATATATATATATATATATACATATAAAGCTATCAAATAGGTCATACAGCAACTTGAACTCTCATGCATTCCTGTGTTGAGTGTAAAACCGCAGAATCACTACAAAAATCAGTATGGGAGTTTCTTGGAGAATTAAACATACATCTACTCATGTCTCAGAAATTCCATTTTTAGATATTTTCCCAAAATATTAAAATATGTGCACATAAAGACTATTACAAAAATGATTATAGCTACTTTATTCATAAAACCCCAGTCAAAATTAAACAAAGCTGAATATTAGTTAAAGCAGTGAAAACAGATTTATTCAGTAACTACTGACAGTAGGAGAAAGAATTTAACTTCATTCAAATTTGTATGAATATAAAATATATATATATATACATATATATATATATATATAAAGCCTTATATTCTCAGTTACAGTATTTAGACAGAAATGCTGATTTGCCACCTTCTTTCAAGTAATGAAAAAAGATAAATGCTAATTTGCTAAGAAGACATATAGGAAGGTCAGAAATAGTCATGTAGAAAACTATGATGAGAAAATATGACAGGACACTGCACTCGGGAATGGAAATGTAAAACACATCATGTGTTTCGTAATTTTAACAGTCTGGCCAAGGCAACGGTTTCTGGGCCATTGGTTAGGCAAATGTTAGCATTTTGTTTCTTTATTTCTTTATACCTGTCTGAGATTCAGTTCAGAAACACACAACTCTTAAATGTCAAGACATGGCTAAAAGTAATAAAAAATAGAGTTCAGAGTGACAAATGAGCAAATCATAAATGTTCACTTGTTTGTGCAGAACCCATCAAAGTCCATTTATTTTCAAATTACCCTTTAAGGTTATTTCATTTCAGTTTTTTTTTTCTTTCTCTCTGGATGATATTTCTAAACAATGTAAGTGAGAAAAGACCAAAGTTTGTAGTATAATTGATCCAATCTGTGTTTTTCTTTATAATCACTCTGAATTGACACTTTAGGTTCATTTTTTTCTCCCGTTGTATCATATGAGTAAATGGAATCACTTGCTTCTAAACTCTAAATTCAAAAATCATTAGGCATACCAGCTCTGGGGCTTTCTCTGACCCAAGTCTTTCTTTTGAAGTTGGATCACAGCTGCTAATGATTGACAGGCAGACAACAACACAGCTGCAGGCACCCTCCCTTAGCTTGCTTGTGTGTTAGCTTTGGGCGGAATCTTCTGAAATGAATGAGGAAGCTCTTGATCTCACATCTCTTTCAACACTTTGCCTTGGCTGGAATTCAAGAAACCTGCAGAGCTACTTAGAGGAGAATATAGGTTTTCCTGGGGTCTTTCAAAAGCATGAATTCAAAAGGCCTAAATCAACAGCAACAATAACAACAACAAAAATGCTTTGCTTTCTATTGAAGGGGGAAGTTCAGCTATAAGTCTTGTCCCCTCAGAGGTTTCCTTTCTCTTTACATAGGTAGGAGCCCCTTAAAAGCAAGAAGTCAGAAGGAAACCCCAACTGCCAGGAGAATCTCAGAAACAGCCAAAGAAAGTGTTGTGAGAGTCCACTTATAAACTGAGTACTTTTATATCTATGATTTGTTTCTGATTGTTACAAATGTGCCAGTTATTTAAGTAGTACCATCTCACATGAAATACAATTTTTGTGGTTGATAGTACTTTAGTATTATAAGTGCTATAATTTGTGGCAATTTTTTTAGTATTTAAAACTATTGGCAACTCATAAAAGCTAGTCACACAGGCCTGCATTTAATATCAGGGATAAAGTTATATAATGCATATTATCTCTCTCAAAACGCTGTAAAGTGGACCTCCCTAGGTGTACAAGATCTGTACCCCCATGTAAGAGTAAAAACTATTGAAAATAACTGAAAATGGCTATAATGGTGTCCCAAAATCCAAGCAGCGTATTGACACTTCCTTAAATGCACCCTCCCACACCTCCTGTCTTCTGTATGTACCCATTCTCGTTCATTTAAGTATTCCTAGAGGCGCTCTTCACTTGATACGAAGTGAACATGGATAAATTTCAGTTACCACAGTTTAGTTTAACACTACCAGTCCCCATTCACATGGTTCCAAATTGCAATTACCACAATATATTAACAGTGAGTGATTGCATGAAGTACAGACTATGCTGCTAACTTTTCAATGTAGACATCACTGTGTAAATAACAAATAACAGCAGGATCAATGGCCAATCAGCTCAGTTTTTCTGAAGTATATGCTAATTGATCACTGAGTATGTTATTCAGATCATGCACAGATAAAAAGTGTGTAGTTGTTTTGCTGCCTTGTTTCTCAGTAATAAACCCATGACATTTTACAAAAATAGATAATTGAAGAAGTATACCAATAAAAATAAAAGTGTAGCCAAAGGAAAAAACAACAAAATATGATAATACTAGAAGTGAAATTTGTGTCAAACATTGAGTTATATTAAAATAAATAGCTGACCATGGAAATGACACTGTTGTCATGTAAGAAACTAAATATGCAGACTGAAGAGTTGAGTGAAGGTGACTTTATCAACATCAATGAGGAAAGCATTCTGACAAAAAGGATGAAGATGTCTTAAAGGAAGCAATGACAGCAAATGACTTCTCATTAAAGGAACTCTCAAGAGTTATTACACATTTAAAAAAAAGAAAAAAAAAAAAAAGAATAGGCCCAGCATGGTGCCTCATGCCTATAATCCTAGCACTGATAGGGTGAAACCTCGTCTGTACTAAAACACACACACATATAGTTGGTTGTGGTGGCGGGCACCAGTAATCCCAACTACCCAGGAAGCTGAGGCAGGGGAATTGCTTGAACCAGAGAGGTGGAGGTTGCAGTGAACTGAGATCAGACTACTGCACTCCATCCAGTGTGACAGAGTGATACTCTGTCTCAAAAAAATAAATAAATAAAATAAACAAAATAAAATAAAATACTGAAAGCTAATCCAAATTCAGAAAGGTTATAAAAGTTTCCATAGACATAAAAAAGATATTCACTTCATTTCCTAATTTATATTACTAAAAGAGAACACACACTATTTATAAAGGTTTTAAAAAGAAATAAAATTCTTTAATTCTCAATGTTTCTAGTGTTTTAAATTAATGTACTAAATGAATATTAGTTTTGCTATTTTAAAAATTGTATACTTTTATTAGACAGTTCATATCAATTCATGGATTCTCTCTTTCATTCTTGTGTACCTGATAAGACCCATCGCAAAAATTATCTTCAAGACCCATCACAAAAATTATCTTCAGGAAGCATTCTAACTTCAAAACAGTGCTAACTTCTTTTTGTATTATGATATTTTGACATATTTTTTCAAGTCCCTAATTTCTACTTTTATATTGATATAGTGGTATCTTCTTGGGCCATGAACTCCAAAAATGATCATTTGTTTATCATTAGCATATAGCAACTTATCTAGAAAAGTGGGCTCTTATGCGATATGTACTAAAAAAAAATGAATACTCCGTTTTCCTTTTATTGTAGTGCAACAAAAACCACAGGTCTAATGTGTGCAATTTTGCATATGCATAATTAATCCCATCTCTTCACAGTGTTGTACTATCTTCTTAAGATCTAAATTTGAATACATAGCAAAATTTGAAATTTAGGAATAAATCTAGCACATTACTGTTTCTAAGGGCATTAATTAACCTTTAGTGTTGGTAAGATGAAGTATTTCAGTAACCTTGCAATTGTGGTTGAGTTTTGAGGATGAAGGCCAGCTTAGAGTATATGAGTGAAAATATAGAAAAAAAATGTGTATTGATTAGAGACAGCAGATTTGACACATTTATCTACAGACACAATCTCCCAACATACCACTAATGGCATCAAGGAGATTTTTTATAATTATATAGCTACACAAAGACATAGAAAACTTGAGGGAAGCAAAAGTGTTTTATTATTATTATTATTATTATTATTATTTTGAGATGGAATCTCACACTGTCACCCAGGCTAGAGGCCAATGGCAAGATCCTGGCTCATTGCAACCTCTGCCTCCTGGGTTCCAGTGATTCTCCTGCCTCAGCCTCCTGAGTAGCTGGGATTATAGGTGCCCACTACCACGCCCAGCTAATGTTTAGTATTTTTAGTAGAGACGGGTTTCACCATGTTGGCCAGGCTGGTCTCGCACTCCTGACCTCGTGATTCTCCCACCTCGGCCTCCCAAAGTGCTAGGATTACAGGCGTCAGCCACCTCGCCCAGTCCAAAAGTTTTTAAACAACAGTTTGTTTGAATAGCACATAGAACATACACTAAAAAGTTTTAACTGATACGTAAGAAATGAAACCCCAAACCCTAAGAGAAAGCTGAGAAAGAAACTGAGTTACATAATGCACTCTTTTGAAAAGACAAGCATTGTCAATGCCACTTGCTTCTGGAAATAAAGAAATGGGCAAAACGAAGTAGAATTAGCTAAAAGTTTCTTTAATAACAATCAAATCTATCAGGCAAAAGATACATTCTCTGGAAGGGTGTTCAGACATGCAATTTTATGTGTGGTTGAAGGTAGGGTAATACACCGAAATTAGATCAACTAGATATACATGTGGGTAATGCATGATGAAACCTACATCATTCTCCTTCACTTAGCTCCAAAATTTTGATAATTACACTGTCATTTTTCCGAAAGAATCTGTAAAAACTTAAACAGAGATAACATAGGTTATTAAACATAGATAGTATTCTGATGAAAGCACCTAATTTAAAAGAAAAAAACAAAGAAAATAAGGACAATTTCTACTGTCTCAGAAATAGATCTTTAAAAGCTATATCACTAATATTTTTAAATATAGTTTTAACAGATATGACAACTTAAAAAGTGAACTGTGCACTAAAAATACATAGTAACTGGAAAAGTTCCAAAATCAAAAATACGGTAGAATAAATGAAAAACAGAATTAGATAACTGGAAGATAAAATTTAATTTCCCTGAAAATGAGAGCAAAAAAATGTTAAAAGATAGATAATACAAGGAAAGATGAGATGAGGGATAAATAAATGTATACAAATAAACCCATTTATTAATAAGTTATCCAACTATTAAGGAATTGAAATGTTCACATAATAGTAGTTCTAGAAAGAA
This sequence comes from Pithecia hirsuta, assembly GCA_963573645.1. Classification (NCBI taxonomy): domain Eukaryota; kingdom Metazoa; phylum Chordata; class Mammalia; order Primates; family Pitheciidae; genus Pithecia; species Pithecia hirsuta. The sequence continues at coordinate 7,081 of CAUYLZ010061615.1, forward strand.
ATGCCAGGAATAAAGAGTGTAGTGAATATCAGCATAATAATTCAAGATCATACAGAATATAAAGTTATTTTTGGACTAAAAAATGTAACAAAGTATTCAGAAAAATTGATTAATAAAGTTATACCAGTGAACAGCATTCCAAAATGTCATAATACTAGATTTCAAAAAAAAAAATCTGGTAAACAATTGGAATTTTAAAAAGCCAAATACTAAATAGCCATTGTAGGAGTCATCCAAACAGAAATAGCAGTGACCTCAATCATTTCAAATCTCTAAAATCTGGAGACTTTACCTTCAAAAATGAAAGGTGAAAATTAGGTAATCAAGATGCAGATTGAGAAGCTTCAAGCTCTCTGTCTTCAAGTGGACACATCAATCAGCAACTGCAGAGTGACTAAGAAATAACATTATGAGAGGTCTGGAAACCAGTCAAGTATCTACAATAATCAACTGAATACCCAACTAAGAAAAAGCCACATTAAAGTGGTCGGACATTTCATGGCATTTTGAGTTGCTCTAGCAAAACTCTGTTGGAATCATGGTGTGTACATGTAAATGAAAGTGGCCCAATTCCAAGTTTTTTCCTCAAGAAAAAAGGAGTAGAGTTAAACTTGTTTGCAATATTCTGGCCAATATGTGGATTGTCCTAAGAAGTACCACTGTCTTGCCTGCCTTGGAGCTCTGCTGGGGAATGAAAATATAGTTTTGATCTCAGCCCTAGAAGGCAGTGGTAGATGATGAAATGTTTGAAAATTGTTGGATACCTATCTAACAAAGGACTAATAATCAAAATCTGCAAAGAACTAAAACAAATTTACAAGAAAAAAATACAAACAACTCCATCAAAAAGTAGGTGAAGGGTATGAACAGACACTTTTCAAAAGAAGACATTTATGCAGCCAACAAACATATGAAAGAAAGCTCATCATCACTGGTCATTAGAGAAATGCAAATCAAAACCACATTGAGATAGCATCTCACAACAGTTAGAATGGCAATCATTAAAAATTCAGGAGAGAGCAGATGCTGGAGAGGATGTGGAGAAAGAAGAATGCTTTCACACTGTTGGTGGGAGTATAAATTAGTTCAACCATTGCAAAAGACAGTGTGGCGATTCCTCAAGGATCTAGAAGTAGAAATATCTTCTGACCCAGCAATCCCATTACTGGGTATATACCCAAAGGATTATAAAACATTCAGTTATAAAGACACACGCACACTATGTTTATTGCAGCACTGTTTACAATAGCAAAGACTTGGAACAAACCCAAATGCCCATCAAGGATAGAATGCATAAAGAAAATGTGGCACATACACACCATGGAATACTATGCAGCCATAAAAAAGGATGAGTTCGTGTTCTTTGCAGTGATATGGATGAATCTGGAAACCATCATTCTCAGCAAACTGACACAAGAGCAGAAAACCAAACACTGAATGTTCTTACTCATAAGTGGGTGTTGAACAATGAGAACATGTGGACACAGGGAGGGGAACATCACACACCAGCCTCTGTTGGCAGATAGGGGGGCCAGGGAAGGTATACCAGGGCATTGGGGTATTGCAGAGGACTAACATTAGGAGAAATATCAAATGTAGATGACAGGAGGAAGGAAGCAGCAAACCACCAAGCCATGTGTATACCTATGTAACAAATCTGCACATGTACCCCAGAACTTAAAGTATAATAAAAAATAAAAATAAAATATAAAAAAAGAAAGAGAACTGTTGGATTAAAAATAAAAATGTAGATTCCAGGTTTTGAGAGGGACTGGGATGAGACTATTTGAGAAATTAAGACATTTAAAATCAGCTAGGAGATATTAATAATGAGATATAAAGAGAGAGAGAGAGAGAGAGAGTTAGATAGAAAAAATATACAAACATACACAGGCCCAGATAGAACACATTAAAAAAAAATACCCAAGATTTCCTCAATCTTTGACCCTGGGTTAATCTCAACTCTCAAGGCTTTGCTAATTAGTAGAGATATTTTCTACCAGTCTTAAAACAAGGAGGAGATGGCTTTTCATTTTTTAATGTCCAATGTTTAACAAAATAACACAAGGCTTACAAAAAAGCAGAGAAAAATAGTCTATTTAAATGTCAAAATAAATCCCCAGAAACTATTTCTGAATAAACAGAAGCGTCAGACTTAATGGAAAAAATACTTTTAGATAACTGTCTTATACATGTTCAAAGAGCTAAATAGAAACATGGACAAATAATTAAAGGAAACAAGGAAAACAATATATAAATAAAATGATAATATCAGCAAAAAGATAGACATTTTTTTGAATAAAACAGATTTTTGGAACAGAAAAGCACAATTACAGAATTGAAAACTGTACTGAAGAGGTTCTTCAACAGCAGACTTGAACAGACAAAAGAAATAGTTAGCAAACTCGGTGTACAAATATTTGAAATTATTGAGTCTGAGGAGCAAATACAACAGAGTATTAAGAGTTAACATAACCTATAAGACTTATAGAATACCATCAAACAGAGCAATATACACATTATAGAAATCCTAGAAGGAAAAGAAATGAGCATAATGATTATTTGAAAAAATAATGGCTAAAAACTTTCAAAATTTGAGAAAGAACATATATGTAATAATCCAGTGAGCTCAATGATATCCAAGTAGTATAACCCTAAAGCGACTCATGCTGAGACACACTATATTCAAGCTATTTAAAGCCAAAGACAGAAAGAATCTTGAATGCAGTAAGAGAAAAGTGACTGATTATATACATGAGATTTCCAATGAGATTATCAATACATTTTTCTAACAGAAACTTTATAGGCCAGAAAATAATGGGATAATATATTTAAAGTTCTTTGAAGGAAAAAAACCTCAACTGAGAATTCCATGCATTCTATATCAAACAAAACTATTCTTCAAAAATTCAAAAATTTTGTTATACAGTAGTTAAGATATGCCAAACAAAATGTATAACAAATTTTGTTATACAATAGTTAAGATATGCCACGAACAAAATCTAAGAGGGTTCACTAACACTAGACTTGCCTTGCAAAAATGCTGAGCAAAGTCCTACAAGTTAAAATGAAAAGACTCTAGACAGCAACTCAAAATTACATGAAAACATAAATTTTTCAGATAAAGAAAAATACACAAACTAATATTATAAAGTATCATTATAATTTTGATTTCCTCACTCCACTTTTTATTTATACAATATTTAAAGGAAAAATGAATAAAAGTAACTATAAATCTATGTTAATGAGTACGCGCTATATAGAGAAATATTTCGTGACATTGGTCCCTTAAATGGGAGACTGTAAATAAATCAAGTTTTGCATGGCACTGAAGTTAAGTTAGTATCAATGTAAGATAGATTGTCATAACTTTAGGATGCCATGTGTAATCTCCATTTAATTAAAAAGAAAATATTTATAGAATATACACAAAAAGAAATGAAAGGGTAATCAAAATGTGTCAAAACAAAGAAGTCAACTAAATACAAGGGAAGATTGTAAAGGGTAAATAATTAAATACAAAAATACAAGCAATATGCTATATAGAAGCAAACAACAAAATAGGAAAATTCTGTGCTCCTCTATTCCTCTATTAGCAATTTCATTAAATGTAAATCATTTAAGCTTCCCAAACAAATGCCATTGATTGGCAGAACAATTAAAAAAATGTTTCAACCATATGGTATCTACAAAGGACTTTCTTTAGATATAAAAAATAGAATAAAATAAAAAAGATGAAAAAGAAATTTTGTACTAATAGAAAGCAAAGTAGAACCAAGAATGGCTATACTGATTTTAAATAAAATAGACTTTTAGCCAAAAACTGTTACAAGAGATAAATGGAGACACTGTATAAAAATAATAAAAAAATTAATTTCTTAGAATATATAAAACATATAATTGTACATACACCAAACAATAATTAAATATGTGAACACTAAAATGTGTGAATAAACATGACAGTATTGAAGGAGGAAAATAGACAGCTCTGCAATAATAGTGGTATACCTTATTACCCAACTTTTAACAAAAGAACAAAAAGGCAGAAGATTAATGAGACAATTCAGAACCTGAAAAAGTCTATAGATCAGTTTGAGTATTACTAATTGGATACTGTGCTAAATAAGAGCATAATGCACATTCTTCTAAGAGCACATGGAGAATTTCCCAGCAAAGACCTATAGGTTAGGCCCTAAATTTTAATACATTTTAAAATATTGTATTCATAAGTATATTTTCTAATCACAATTGAATAATACCAGAAATCAACACAGAAAAAAAATGGAAAATAAGTAAAAATTAAGCAACATGCTCTTAAGTAACAAATGATCAAAGAAGACTATCAGGGAAAACTAGAAAATATTTTGAGACAAATGAAATTAAAACACAACACACCAAAATCTATAAAATACAGCAAAAGGAGAACCAAAAATGAAATTTACAGCCATAAATGCTTACATCATAAAAAAGAAAAGTATTAAATCAACAACCAAATGTTACATGTTAAGAAATTTTCTAAAAGATTAAACTAAACTAAGGATAGAAGAAAGCAGGAAACAATAAATATTAGAGAAGATATAAATAAGGTGGATAACGGAAAAACAATGCGAAAAAACAAAACTGGGGGTGGTTCTTTAAAAAAAGAATGAAATTGAAAAATAATTAACTAGACTAATGAAGAAAAAAGACTAAAGTTCACATAATTAAAATTGAAAATGAAAAAGGAAATATTAACTACTGATTTTACAGAAATAAAAGGTTATAAAGAATTTTATAAACATTTGTATGCCAACAAATTGGACAACCTAGAATAAAATGGCTAAATTTCCAGAAACACACAACCTGCCAAGATTGAATCATGAGGAAATAGAAAATCTGATTAGGTCTATAACTAGTAAGGAGATTGAACATGTCATCTAAAAACTTCTATAAAAGGAAAGTTCAAGACCAGATGGCTTCAATGGTGAATTCTACCAAACATTTAAAAAATTAACATCAACACATTATCATTCTACTGAGACCAATGCATTACCATGATATGAAAGACAAAGACACTAAAATGAAAGAAACTTACAGACTGATAAGCCTTATGAATACTGTATTCATCCATTTTCACACTGCTATAAAGAACTTCATGAGTCTGGGTAATTTATAAAGGAAAGAGATTTAATTGACTCATAGTTACATATGGCTAAGAATACCTCAGGAAACTTACAATTGTGGCGGAAGGTGAAGGAGAAGCAAGCACCTTCTTTACAATGTGACAGGAGAGAGAATGTGAATGAGTGAAGTGGAAAAAGCCCCTTATCAAACCATGAGATCATGAGACCTCATTCACTATCACGAGACCAGCCGGGTGGAAACAGCTGCCATGATCCAATGACCACCACCTGGTATCTCCCTTGACACATTGACACATAGGAATTATGGGGATTACAATTCAAGATGAGATGTTGGTGGGGACACAAAGCCTAACCATATCAAATGCTGATGCAAAAGCTCAGCAAAATATTAGCAAACAGAATTAAATAGCTTATTAAAAAGTTTATATACCATAAGCAATTGGAATTTATTTCTAGCATTCAAAGATGTTTCATTGCAAGAAAACCAAACAATGTCATACACTACATTAACAGAATGAAGGGAAAGCAAAAGCACATGCATACACACTCACACACACACACACACACATACACGTGCACACAAGATCATCTCAAATAGGTCAGAAAAGCATTTGACAAGATGCAATGCTCACTTTTTCCACTTTTATTCAACAATATACTAGAATTTCTAGCCTGAGAACTTAGGCTAGAAAAAGAAGTGGGAGATACCTAATTTGGAAAGGAAGAAGTAAAATTATGTCTTCTCACAAATGACATATCTCCTGTGTGGAAAACTCTAAATATTTCATACCTACCCCCACCACACACACTGAAATAATAAAAAAAGTTTAGTAAAGTTTCAGGATACAAAATCAACATGCAAAAGTCAAGTGTATGTCTATATACCAATAATGGAACAATTTTAAAGAAAATTTTTAAGAATTCCACTTACAATAACATCCAAAAATAAATAAAATACTTAAAAATAAACATAAGGAGGCAAAACACTTGGATACTGAAAACAAAATATTTAATACTTGAAATATTTCTGAAAGAAATTTTAAGACAAATAAACGAAAAGAATACCTGTGTTCATGAATTTTAACTTAAATTTAACCTAAAGTAAAAATGTTAATATATCAGTATTATCCAAAGCAATCCAGAATTCCAATGCAATGCATATAAAAGCCTAATAATACCTTTTGCAGAAATAAAAATATCTGTCTTAAATTTCATATGAGCTCTCAAGGGACTTTGAATAGCCAAAACAATTTTGAAAAACAATGAAATTATAACTCTTACACGTTCTGATTTCAAATAAATTGATTTATTAAATAGCTATGATATTTGCCAAATAGCCACAGTAACAAAAAACCATTTCATACTAGCAAGAAACAAAACAAAAAATATTTACCAGATACATATTCCAGAACAGGGAGCCCAGAAATAGCCCTCACATACATGATCAAATGACTTTTAGTGAGGGTTCCAAGACTATTCAATGGGAACAAGATAGTTTTTTCAACAAATGGTGCTGGGAAAATTACATATCCACACGCAGAAAAATAAAGTTGAACTCTTATTTTAAATAATAATAAGAAATTAATGTAAAATGAATCAATAAATGCAATGTAAGTGAAATATTTAAAAGTCTTAGAAGAAAACATGGTGAAAAAAATATTTATTATATTGAATTTGACAATTATTTCTTGGATGTTACACTAAAAACATAGATAATAAAAGGAAAAACAGAAAATGTAGACTTCATCAAAATTTAAAATTTTTGTGCATAAATCATTATCAACACAGTGAAATGGCAACACAACAAATAAAAAAAAATTGCAAGTTATGTATCTGATAAGGAATTGGCATCCAGAATATATAGGGAATACTTAAAACTTGCATTAGTCAATTTTCACACTGCTGATAAAGACATAATGAAGACTGGGCAATTTACAAAAGAAAGAGGTTTAATGGAGTAAACAGTTCCACATGGCTAGGGAAGCCTAGTAATCATGTTGGAAGGTGAGGAGGAACTTGTTATGTCTTACATGGATGGCAGCAGGCAAAGAGAGAGAGCTTGTGCAGGGAAACTCCCATTTTTTAAAACGGTCAAATCTCATAAGACTTATTCACTATCATGAGAACAATATGGGAAAGACCCACCCCCATAATTCAGTTATCTCCTACCAGTCCCTCCCACAGCATGTAGGAACTATGTGAGCTACAAAATGAGATTTTCGTGGGGACACAGAGCCAGACCATATCACAACTCAGAAGCAAATGAAGTAAACAATGCAATTAAAATGGGCAAATAACTTGAATGGATATTTCTCTAAAGAAGATATACAAATGGACAATAATCACATGCAAAATTGCTCAGCATTGGTAATCATTAGGGAAATGCAAATCAAAGACACAATGAGTTACCACCTTATACCCTTTAGGATGACTATTACAAAGAAAGAAGGAAAGTAGTAAGGAAGGTAGAAAGGAAGGATGGAAGGAAGGGAGGGAGAGAGGAAAATGGAAAGAAAAAGGAAGGAAGGGAAGGAGGGAGGGAAAAGAGAAGAGAAAGGAAGGAAGAAAAAAGGGTAGAGGGAAAAGGAAAGATAAAGGAAGGAAAAAAGTACAGAAATGTCTTAAAGAACTAAAAACAGAACAATAATTAGACCCAGATATCCCATTATTGGGTATCTACTCAAAGGGAAAGAAATCATATTAAAAGAAGACACCTGTGCTCATGCTTATCGCAGTAATATTCACAATAGCAAAGTCATGAAAATTACTATTTTTAAAAAGGAGTGCACCATGAACATGTAAGACATGAAATGTGAAGTTGAGGATCCAATACAGGCAGAACGGAAAAGAAATTTGGAGGTGGGCAATGAAGGTACATCCGGGCATCAATAGTATGGCCAATGAGTAAAAGGCATTCTGTGCAGTTGACCAAGGTCAGAAGTTGTTTAGAAACATAACGTGAATAGAATATCTGAAGAATTTGCAAGACTTCTGAAAAGATTCTGATAGTTGGCAAAGAAATCATTTTAAATTTGCTCATATAGAAAATTAAATGAAAGAATATTAAAAAAAAAAAAAAACTACCAGTGAAGTAAAGCTACTGTAACCATAGTTTACTATAGAGCTCTGTGGTAAATAGAATAGTAATAGCCATGAAATATCAAGATTGACTATTCACTTTTCTACCCCCAATAGCAATGTAACACTTAGGGGAGTATGGCTATGAAGATAAGCAGGGTGTGTGTGTGTGTGTGTGTGTGTGTTTTTGTATTTAAAGGCAGATGTAAAAATGCAGTTTTTATATTTGGGAAGAAAACTGACAAAGCTAACAAATCAACACCATTAGTGTGTTATTTAATGACACAAATATAAACAATAGTAACTGGAAAGAAGAAAGAAGAAAGAGAAGGAAGTAACTGGAAAGCACTCAGGAGATGGATGTGGCGGGTGCTGGTGGAAGATCCGCTGTCGAAAGTAGCAAGTAATTCTTCAGCTAATATGGATGACTGAGGAGAAAAATGTTGGTTAATTAAGGAGAGAGTAGGGAGTTTGAAATAATCACCTAGGAAATTGAGAGCAGTATGAAATTGTGATGACAATAATAAAATATATCCTTTTGATTTTTAAAACCCTCATTATAGTATCTAGATGTGCTTCAGAGCAGAGTTAAGTAAAATAATTTATTCTTTTTCTTAATATATTTTTTGTCATAATATCAAATCACTAATATTTCTATTCCCTGGTACTCATGCTGTTTGGTTGAAACTGAATTTTACACATAAAATATTTGACCGATCGACACAAAACAACAAATGGTTGTCTAACTGCATTTTATATTTAAAATGTGAACTTAAATTAATGGTTTTATGAAGTCCAAAGGACCTGACCAGTTCCCAAGCACAGTCAAAGGCTGTAGATCCTCCACAGCCTCTGTAATTGGGTGACTTTTCCAAGCCTGGGTGGTGTTTCCAAGTGGGTTCCTGACTTTTGGCTCTTGGTTCTCATGTGAATCTCTCTTTCCTCTAATTACAGCAATTCCAGAATCTTTCACAAAATTTAGCATGTAAACATGCATCATCTATTGTTATTTTTTAACTTTGCTTTCATAGTTATTTTGTGATGTTTATTAAGGCAAAGGTAAGGCCTTATAATATATTTTCATTTTAGTCCACAAATTACTGAGCACACATTTTCCAATAAAACTAGGACTGACACATATGGTCATACTGACCCCTCTTCTCCTATTAAAAGTGTTTGTTTATAAATTGCTGTTGCTAATGATAGAAAAAATAAATTACAAACTCAGTTACAGAAAGGATAAATTCGTTTTTAAAAATTACATACCTCAAAATCTCTGTTTAGCTCTTCACAGCAGGAAATTCAGTAAAAATTATTTAAAGCACATTAATTGAAATCAGCTCAGCCTACCTTCATGAGAAAGTTGCTGCATAAAGGGAACAGTCTTCTAATTATGTCTAAAAATCGTACAGCTGTGAAACCATAAATTTTTATCTATGCTAGTAGTAGCTCTAAAAGCGATTCTAAGTTAAAATATTAACTTTACCCCCATACACATAATAAAAGACTTAAAACTTCCATAAAAGGGATCAGATTGTTTTGGCCCTTCTGAGTAGGTGTTCTGATGTTGGCAGAATTTTTCTACCGTAGTAAAAACTGTTTACTATTTGCCACATTGCCTGATGCTCACTTTTTTTGAAACTGTTTTCATAGCATGAGTAAACTAAAAAGGAACTCCAAATTTTCTTTTCATTTATTTTTTTTATAAATCAGTTCTTCCTATTCTGCCAGCTGCAACGAACATCTGTTTGTTACATCTCTCTACAGCATAGGAAAATCTCTTTCTAGCTCCTAAAGTATAGATTTCACACAGGTTCCAATGCATATGCTCAAAACCTTGGCTGCCAACTCTTCATTTAAAAGAGAGAAATATGCCTCAACAAATGATTTGTTTCCGGAAAGTCATCAGTGAGAATGGTAAGTGGCTAGTTTTGAAGATTTGAAAACTAGCCAATGATTAGAAGTTATCAACTGCTCATTTGATTATTTTCTTACGCATTTTGGTTTGCTTGACAAGTTGTGTCATTTTGTAAAGTTTCTTCCTATTCCCACAAAGCAGATCTCTGAAGTCCTTTGAAATGTTTTCTAGAGGCTCTTTCACCTTGTCCTTTCCTTTAAGACAAGGATTAGGAGACAAACAATGTATGTCAGATAGTGAAAGTTTGTTTTTCTTATTAATCATAACAAGATTAACCGTTTCATCTTTACATCCTTTTATTATCACTCTTATCAAATTCTGGTTCTAAAATAATGTAACTTCATTATGGTAGCTTCAATAAATCTCATCTCTAAACAGTCATTATTTATTCACCTTCTCCTGAATCACATAAAACATGTTTTACTCTGACTATTGCATATTTTTTTTTTACCAACGGTCACATGTGAATAATATTCCCATATTGTGGAATTTCCTATTCTATCACGTGCTTTTGACATTTATGTATTTTCAAACCTTTGATGCATCTTACTGTCAATGGGTACATTTACCGAATCATTTATCTCCCACTAAAAACTTGCTAAATTATTGATGAGCTTTATAACTGCTAACACTTTAGAATCAATACTATTTAGTACTTTTTTTTGTTTATACTTTATAAATCCTATTTCATCATCTTAGTGGCAGTAAAATAGTAAATTAATAGGATCTCAGGTTTTGAAGTCAGAGACAGCTTGGGTAAAATCCAGGTTCTGGGTCCTTGGACACATTCCTTAAATTCACAAGTAAACTGCAAATATTACTTAACTAACTTGTTTTGAGCATGCAGAGCATATGGCAAATATTTAATAGATATGATTCTCCTTCTCCTTCCCCAGAAGACAAACTAATCACCCTATTAAGACCAGGGAACATGTTTAATATTGTCTTATGTTCAGTGTTGTAGACATCAAACAGTTATATCATTAACTACAATATAAGCCAAATTATTTAATGGCTTCTTCAGCATCGATCATATCTAAAAATAGTGTATGGCCACTGAGAAGCTAAACACGATGTGATTAACTCATATGCTAGCACAAGCCCCCTCTACCAGTAGAAGACATGCCAATACCAACTCTTATTTAAGACACAATACTAGTAAATGTGTTGCCTTTGTCTTACATATTTCAAATATACTATGTGGTGGAAATTTGGGTACTGTAGAGAGAGGAAATAGCTGAGCTAGGTAAAAAGACAAACTTTTTAATATATATTTCTATCCTGCTGTGCAATATATAAGAAACTATTATCTGGAGATCCTTGGTTTTTTTTTTTTATCTCTTTCTCATGATTTTCTTAAGCCCCTTAATTTTTGAATAAACAATCCTATGTAGCTTAATTAGTCTGAAAGTTGTCCCATCATCAAAGTCCAGAGCAAGAGTAGAAATCACAGTGATTTCTATCTTATCAAGGAAATGTTGTCTGAGATTCCATATACTCATTCAAGAGCCAAAAAGCTGTGAAATATATTGAGAAAGAGTTCCATGCAAATTGGTTAAAATAAATTTTAGGCATTCCAAGTTTCAGCCATCTGGAAAATTATTTCATGTGTAATATAATATCTTGGTCTTTGGTAAAGTCATATGAACATGGTGTCATTTTAGTTATCTGATGAAGAAAAATGAATTAATTGTTTTGAAAATTATTCTGCCCATATGGGCAGGAAACAATGTACTAGAGAAGCATTAGGATATAGTAAAATAGCCTGGCTTTTGAAATCCTGTGCTTTTCACTTCAGCTATCTAGCTAAATTCCTTAATGCTTTGAAATTTCATCTATATAATGGGGATTATAAGACTTAATTCATAGAAATAACATATATGAGGATAAAGATGGAAGCATACAATGCTCATCTATAATGATTGTTATGGTAGTACAAATGATTATTATCATTATTATTTTATTTATGTCATCTTCATCATAATGTGATTTCCAATTAGCATAAAATTACCTTTATATTAAGTAATAATCTAAAGAGGTTGAATTTATTTGTCCTAAGTTTTCCCCAATTTCAACCCTATTATATTCTCATTAGAAAATCAAAGGAAGTTGAAGAGGAAATGGTGTTCGAGTGAGGAAGCAAGCTATGCCAATCTTTGTACAAGGCCATGACTTCCTCTCTGAAGGAGCAGGGACAGTAACATACCAGACTCAGCAAGTTGCATTTTTTTCTTTAATGTAGATTAATCTTTAAGGTGATGAAGCAACTCAAGTAACTTTGTATGATTACATGCTATTGTCGGAAATTATGTATAATAAATTAATCAATGTAGCTACATCTATGCCAATTTTCCTGGGATCCAGAATGTTGTAATGGGGCCCAAATGGCTAATGGCATTGTGTAGAGAAATGTGCATGGGAATTTTTTAAAATTCCTCTCTTTTTTAAAATTTAAGGTTCTTCAACTTTTAGTGTTCTATAGTAATCAGCCTTTACAATAGTGTTAGTAATCTTTGATTCCCTATATTTCATGTTCATGTTGAATTGCTGGATGTGTTGGTGTGAGATTTTCAAGTGTAGGTCATAACGGGCCTTGCACCTTCCACATTGGACTCTTGGATTGCTGACTGTGGGGGATGTCATTTGTTGTTACATGAACACACTCCAGCAATCCTGTGGAAGGCCCATGAGGAGGAACGGAAGCAGGCGCCGACAGTCATGTGAGCAATTCAAGAGGCCCAGTTAGATCTCAGATAACAAAAGCCCCAGGGAACATCCGTCTGCAACTCTGTGAAAGACCTCACTCCAGAACCATCTAGCTAAGTCACTTGTGAGTTCTTGAACCAAAGAACTGTGACAGATGACAAATAATTGCCATTGTTTTAAGCCACCACATTTCGGAGTGATTTCTTATATAACATTAGATAACTGATATAATCTCTGGAATCTTTAACAAGTGATTTCTTATTTATTTATTTATTTTTAAGCTCAGCATTATTATTTGCAAAATCAAGATAATGCCTAAGTCACAAGTTTGTGTCTGTTTGTTGTATGCGTATGTGTGAAGATTCGATATCCTCGTGTATCTACAAGACCTGGTACGTGGCAATAAGTAATTAATAAATACACATTTTCTTCTCTTACCATAATTTATGGAGAATGCATTGTTTTCCTAAAATACTTTGTACTTATAAGGAGAAATACTGAATATTCAGTTCAGAAACTATGCTAAATGCATGTATAGTAGAAGCCTTTAAGGTGATATAGCAGAATGGAATTCTAAAGCAGAATGAAATGTCAGAAGACTCCCCCAGGGAATTGACAGTTTGTCCAGAAATCAAAGGCTAGTTGCAACCTAGGAGAAATAAATATGACTTCTATAGTACCATTATGTTGGAAAACATAAAGAAAAGAAGATTAAAAAAGAAAGATTACAGAATAATCAAGAATGTTCAGAAAGAAGAAAGGTGAATATATGCACTAATAATGTGTTTAGCGCAAAATACAGTGCTCTTTGTCTCACGTGCATGCCCGTGAGATAGGCAATCAAGGTCAATACAGTGACTGAGACTCAGAGATCCAGATCTTCTGCTCCAACATTCCTTGTAGCCTCTGCTAGTCCCATTGCTTCCCGTTTGCAGCATGAGTGACACACCACCAGCTGTTCTGTTTTATGCTAACCAGAAATATAAAATGAGGAGGTTCAGGGAATACATAGATTACTTCAGAAGTTACCACTGACATTGAATTTACAGCTACATCACATTTATCATAAATATATTACTTGGACATCAAAAATAAATAAATCATTGACACAAGAAGTTATTGACCTCAAAACCAATGTGTACAGATTAGAATTTTGCTAGTAAGGAAGAAGCTGAAGTGAGTATTTGATTAGGTAACCAGATATGTCTACCATACTTGTCAAGTGGAATAAAAGTGCATGCAATTAATTCTTACTTCTTATGGTAGTTATGTTCTATAAAGTCATCACAAACACTGAACTTATTAAAACTAAATCATAGTTCCTAGAAGAAAAACAGGGTTATTTTCCTATGATCTGCTGATTACATGTTTTCAACAACTGGTCAATAAATACATAACCTTGTTTTAGGCCTATTTCATTTAAAATAAATTCTATTTAATATCATTTGTGATTAATGAACATAGAACTCACTGCCAACATCACTACAACTTATCCCTAAATGAAGTTTGTGTAACACATATTTCCAATAAGACAAACTACAACATTCTTGTGCTTACAATCATTAGACAACAACTGAACACTTAATTGTGAGGCCTATGGAAACAGTAAAATCACCAACAATAAGTACGAATATGTGAAAATTGTGGCACTAAATATGCTGAAAAAAACCACTTGTTTACAATGTGAACGTTGAAACAAGAAGGTAGTGTCACCTTGTTTTACCTCAGCTGGGAATGTGAGTCTCAGGCAACTAAAAATTTTGCTGCTCTGGACATGTTTGAGAATGACCACAGAATCACTGTGAGTATTGATTTGAGGGTTACAAATAAATTTCAGTGAATTTGCAAGTCCACAAATATGCAGTATGTGAAAAATGAGGTCTGATTGTATTTATTTGGTGCTGGTTATGCGAGGGAAGTGAGAGGAGAGCACAGGCAAAATTACCAGCTTAAAAGTATACAGTCAAGACAAGCACAAAACATCTAATGTGTAATGCTGGAAATGTAGAAGGGTGCTCCACAGAAAGAGAAGCCACCAAAATTGCATAAGAATATTATTTACTGGTCACTTTTCATTTTATATTTGATGAAGAGAAAAAAACATAATATGCATGAGGATTTCACATAATTTTGAACTAAATATGTTACATAATGTCTTTTGGCTTTTAGATAATGCTGTAGATATCTCACTTTAGATATCTTACTTTTTACAATTTAATTCATTTGGACTAGACATGGGAAGGAATATGTTCTGTCAGAAATCAGATTAATGCACAGACTGTCCAAACATCCTCTAGGTGATCTATCAATGCCACTGGAGACTAACCCTGTCTGACCTTCACTGAACATGTGAATACAGAACTCATTCCTGATTAAGGGGACAAACATAAGTTCTTGTTTTATTTGGACAGCTAGAACTTGGAATTGAGAGTAGAATATATTAAATTTATGTAACATGTTTGCACTGGATGGATGTTCAGCATAATGCCCCTAAATCTCATTCCAGCTCCAAGGTTTGATGACATTTACTTGGGAATCTATCACGCATTCAGTCCTAGGTTAAGTGCTATATACAACACAGCAGAGCTATAACATAATTATCATTCCTTGCACTCAAAGAGGCAAATTAGTTTGAAGGAGTAGAAATGACTTATAAACAAAACAACCAGAGGACAATTAATAAAGTCTACAACACATGGTAAATTGTATGGAATGAGACTGATGAGAAAGTCTCTATGAAGGAGGTGAGCCTTGATGTTGGCCTTAAAAAGAAACTTAGAAGAGTATTATTTGTTTAATTATAATTCATTCTTTCATTCCAAAAATATACTGCATGTACATTATATGCCAATAACTCTTCAATGCAGTGAGAATGTAAGAGTGAACAAAACAGAATTCATGGACAAAATAAAAGTAAGAGCTACAACATATTGAATACCAAATGTATGCAAAGTTACTACAAGTTACTTTGTAAATCAGCCATTAACTCTTATAATACATTGCACATTGCATGTAAAATACTATGAGTAGAGTAAAAGAGAAGAAAAAAATTTATATGCAGTAAATAATTTGTCCATGGCCACAGATTAGCAAGTGGTGAAGTAATCGCTGTATGTGGTACCTGGCCAGATTTCTTGAATTTTTTTTCTTAGTAACACAATGCAAACCTGAAACCTAGAGCTAACAGAAACCACTCTGGGGCACAACTAATTATATATTAGTTGATTTTTAAGATTCATAGTGATCAGAGGGCTTGGAGGGAAGACTTAAATAAAGTTTTTCAGAGGGAAAATTAGAAGGTAAAACAAATGTTTTGGCTGATATGAAGGAAAGCAGAATTATTTGCTGCTACATGAAAGTATCATTGATTCAGCTTTAGGAGGGCAAGGACACACATGTTTCCTTTCTCTTCATTGGCAGATTCTTTCTCATAGAGCCTGAGGATGGAGCAGTAACAGAGCAGGAATGATGAGGAAGCAAAGCTGCTTTTTAATGTGTATTTGATTTAGACAACTTATAAGTAAAGACATGAAAAAAAGTAACTACCTAGAAAAGATGTGAGCAGAAAGAGTCTGATAAAAAAATGAGATTCAGAGTAAACTAAAAATGGCTATTTTTAGCTTCAGAAATTCTCTCACATCACTAAATCTAAACTCTTTCTTCAAGTGTTTTATAAATGTAGGATTTAGAAAACTGTCTTATGATCCAAATTTGGGTAACCTTGATATAGGGTTAAAGTTCTACTAATTAATATACTTTCCATTTAAAAATAACTTACTCTTATCGGTTATAAGTGTGAGGGTGAGCTCATTAGAAAATTGTAATTCTGAGTCTCTTGTAGGAATTTAAAGAGTAAACTGCATCTGGGAATTGAGAACACGCTATTACTATCACCTGTTGTTATGGAAGTCACAAAAGCAAAAATCAACAAATACCTTAAGGCAACATAAACAAAGTACCTAAGATCTTAGCTTTTAAAAATGACCTCACATTGACCGTATCAAACGGTAAATATTTCATAACACATTCATTATTCTCATTAATACCTTTAACTATAAAAATAAAATATGCCTAATAAAATGGAGACAGCTAT
Organism: Pithecia hirsuta; assembly: GCA_963573645.1. Taxonomy (NCBI): domain Eukaryota; kingdom Metazoa; phylum Chordata; class Mammalia; order Primates; family Pitheciidae; genus Pithecia; species Pithecia hirsuta. The sequence continues at coordinate 23,999 of CAUYLZ010061615.1, forward strand.
CAAGGCACTTAAATGTTTAATTTTAAAATTGGCATAGGTAATAGTAATAAAAATAAACCAAAGGGGAGGGAACTGCAACTGAAAATGTATTACTATTACTAATTGCAGGCCCTGAAATGTATATGTTGAAGCCTTAATCCCCAACATGACTGTATTTGGAGAGAAGGCCATTAAAGAAGCAAAATTAAATTAGATTATAAGGGTAGAGTTCCAATCCAAGATGACTGCCAGTGAGCAGACAGCCAACCACAAGCCAGGAGAGATGCCTGAGCAGAAAACAACCCTGCCAACACCTTGATCTTGGACTTCCATTCTCTAGAACTGTGAGGAAGTAAATGTCTGTTGTTTATAAATAGCCAGTCTATGGTATTTTGTTATGAGGGCCCAAGGAGTCTAATACATTTACCTATGGCCGTGGAACTGTGATAGATAAGTAGCTATGCAACTTCTGGAATAAAACACTTGAAAATTATTGTACAATATCGAAAGAAAAAATTTTTAAATTGTAGCTGAAATAGTGCTAAAGCAATGGGAACAGCAGAAGTTAAGGAACTATAAGACGAAACACAATTGCTATAAGGTTCTAGAATGTAGGTGATAAAATCTACCAGCCAACTATAATGGGAGTTCAGAATTGAGATCCCTTAATAAACCTAAGACTCCAAATGGTATTACCCTCAGAGGGTGAATTAGAAAATATATGCATCCATAAACTTATAGAAATACACTATCTTTTCTGGGTTTGTTTCTTTATGGAGAATTAAAAAATAAAACTCTTCCTTGAGCATATATTTTTTAAATTATAAGCTGGCACTTCCAGATATGTAGGGTTAGGATTCATAGTATATATGCTATTTAAAATACCTTTTGGATCTAGTTCAGGTAAGTCTCAGTACCTGACAGACACAAACATAAATTTTGTCTGAAGAAATTATCTTTGAATACAGGGCTGATTCCTGAAAACCATTTAAATATGGACAATAAAAATCATTATAAGTGAGGGTTAATACATGTAATTAATTACAAATTCAAATCCACAAATATTACTGCTGGAATTTTAAAGTACATCACATAAAAATAATGTGATGAAATACATAATACATGATACTTATAATAATATCTATCATCTTATAAGAAATAGAACAATTTATATTCTGACTTAGAAAAAGAGCTTCTAGAAATGAAAAAAAAAAAACTAACACTTCTGGAACTGGTAAAATACACTGACTTTTGAACCTTAAAAGTCTGAAGAGTCTCAAGTTCTGCAGAATACATTAAAGACAAAAATATACTGAGAATAACTAGAAAAAATTTAGGACTTATGTTTCGGTTGGTAAAAGACATCAGCAGCAAATATAAAACTCAAGAGACAGTTGAATAACTTATTCATTTATTATAGAGATACACTTTAATTTAGAATTCTACAGACAGTGAAAATATATTTCAATATTGAATGTGGAAAAAATACATTTTTAAATAAAATCTGAGAGTTTGACACTAGTGTATTTGCAAAAAGCATAATTTAAAAGAGTTAGCTTATATCAAAGGAATATATTCTTATTGCAATGAAAGAAGGAATAAAAATAAGAATTCCAAACATGTGTTTATATAAAATAATCAAAAGAACATACATTAATTATTAAACAGCTATCTAAAACCCTTCATTAATTCCTTTGGGTGTATATCCAGATCTGGAATTGTTGAATTCTATTTTTTTTTGAGGGGCCAACATACTGTCCTTCACAGTGGCTGTAACATTTTTTATCCCCAGCAACAGTGCACAAGGATTTCAATTTCACCATGTTCATAACCACACTTGTTATTGATTGATCAAGTGATTATATCAATTCTAATGAATATAAAGATTTGAGCTAATATTTTTTTGATTTGCATTTCCCTAATTATTAGTGATGTTGAGCATCTTTTCATGTGATTTTTGGCGACTTATGTATCTTTGAAGAAATTTTTGTTCAAGTTCTTTGTTCATTTTTAAATCAGGCTACTTTTTGTTGTTGAGTTATTGGAGATTTTTTTGTATGTTCTAGTTATTGACTTCTTATCAGACATATAATTTGAAAATATTTTTTTCCACTCAATAAGTTGTCTTCTGCTCAGTTGACTATGTCCTTCAATGTATTCTAATAATTTCTAAGAAATAAATCAATGATATAATAAATTGTGGACAATAAAGTTATTCCAGCAATGCAAGTGTCTCTAGATATTAAGATATATGAGATCAATAATCACATAACAGTTAAAAGTGGAAAACTCAGGGAATCATGTGAATTGATACAGAAAGTAATGTTAGATAAAATTGCAATTCTTCATACTTAAAACACAAATGCTTTTTATCAATTATAAACATAAAGATACTTTATTAACTTCTTAAAATTTATTCTCAAGATGCCTATGCTAGTCATTATGCACAGTAGTAGAACATTAACATAACTTTTATCAAAATGAGTAACAACAAATGATGTCTTACAGAAATACATTCTTCAACACTGCATTAGAGGTACTAGCCTATACAATAAGACAGGAGAAAAAAATCTATGAGAATAGAGATGTAAAATGGTAACACACTATTGTTTTCTGATGATAACACACTATTGTTTTTTGGTCATGTAAAAAAATAGAGCCAAAATAATAAATAAACAAAGTAATAACAAATATTACCTATGTTAACATCTAATGAGATTAACATATAAAAGTTTTCATTCATATATGCCAGTAAAAATTATGCAGAAAGTGAAATTTAAATAACTATCTGAAACCCTTATAGCAGGAAAATTTGTGGAGATTCATCCAGCCCCATTGTTGTATAGGAAACACGTAGCTATGTGAGCATTCCTCACTTTGGAAACAAATGGTCATGAGAAATTAAGCCGAATATGTATGTGTAAATCATCTCACTCAGGAGAGGCCATCAGTTGTGGGGTCCCTGCAGTGTTCATATCCTGCTGATTATATTGCACCCATTTTCTGGTGAAGATATATCTCATTATATATCAGTTCCTCATCAGTAATTAAAATTACTCAATAAACGATCTTGAAAATGAGATATATCTGTCATAGGATTACACAGTATCCACCTTAATCTCATATCATCCAATAAATTCCTTGATTTATTGTTTTTCAGTGGAATAGATTTTTTCAAATCTTCAGGTTTCACTGGAGGCTAGGGAAAAAGTATATATCAGCTATTAACTTTTTCCTCCACTGTCCCAGGAAGGATTGGTCTGCTTCAGCAACACAGCTGTATTGTCCATTTTCTGATAGCTGACTCAGATATTAGATATGTTATCCTTCTCCGTGTATCTCCTCCACACTTGATCTTTGAAATCAATATTGTCTCCTTTTAAAGGCTTTTAATTCCTTTTTAATTTCTCTGACAGTCCTCCTAAACATGTCTTTTCATAGCATACTTTCATCTGTCACTGTTCACTTGTGAAACATATGTTGAGCATCTACTCTTCTAATTTATACATGAATCACGTTCCATGACCTCAGGACACTTAACAGAAGCAAGTGGAGATAGGATTACACTTTATCTGGAATTGAGAAGAGGTGGTCAAGAAGACTTTGGAGAGAAAAGGTATTTTTTTTAAAGTCTTTGATTTGTGAAGTCAAAACACTAGCAGCTTAAGCAATAATATAACCAACAACATAATCAAGTGAGTGACAAACTTCAATGGTGGTTGAAAAGAAGTCAGAGTTGAACCCAGGATCTCTTATTCCCTTTGTAAGAAAAGGAAAATACTAAAATTCTTAGAATGTTTCTACTGCTATGACAAAATACCTCAGACTGGACATAAAGAACAGGAATTTATTTCACACAGTTCTGGAGGCTGGAATGTCCAAGATTGAGGCACTGCCATTTTGTATCTTGAGAGGGCCTTCTTGCTGTGTTGGCACATGGCAAAAGCGATGGATACTATGGGAAGGGACTTTTAAGGGAATTAGCCTCAGGACCTAATCACCTCCCCACATCTCCCCTTTTAATACCATCACTTTGAGATTTAAGTTCCAGCATATGAATTTTTGAGGGACATATTCTTTTAAACCATAGCACTTTTGTCCCTCCATCAAGATCAGGACTAGTTCGTATCCATCCAGTCAAGAGAAAACATAAGCAAAAAAAAGGATTGACCACCTAGTACACTGTTTTGAAATACTGACAGATTGGTTTTTGGGTTTGAGATCTGTTAACAATCTCCCTTCTGCCTTTAGCATTTGATCCACATAGAAACACAAATGGGAATGAAAGAAGGAACTAAAGTTTTTTCTTTGAAACTTTAAACAAATATTAGTTTGCATTAAGAGATGAGTAGTAAACTTAAAAAGGAACAACCAGTATCAGCCATTCCAGAAACATACCAAAAAGTAAAGAACATCACCGTAATGAAGACTCTACATCAACTAATGGGCAAAACAGCCAGCTAGCATTAAATGGCAGTATCAAACTCACATATATCAATATTAATCCTAAAATTAAATGGACTAAACGCCCCAATCAAAAGACACAGACAGGCA
>CAUYLZ010061617.1:0-47949 GCA_963573645.1 Pithecia hirsuta
CACCTGTAGTTCTAGCACTTCGGGAGGCTGAGGTGGGCAGATCACGAGCTCAGGAGTTTGAGACCAGCCTGACCAACATGGTGAAACCCCGTCTCTACTAAGAATACAAAAATTAGCCAGGTGTGGTAGCACATACCTGTAATCCCAGCTACTCAGGAGGCTGAGGCAGGAGAATCGCTTGAACCTGGGAGACAGAGGTTGCCCCACTGCACTCCAGCCTGGGCGACAGAGTGAGACTGCATCTCAAAAAAAAAAAAAAAAAAAATGCAGACTGAAACACTGAGGAGTAGAGGGTCATATATTATGATCCCTAACTTGACTGCTAGAAAAATCAAAATTCGCCAAGCATGGTGGCACACACTTGTAGTCCAACTACTGAGGAAGTCAAAAGAGGAAGACTGCGTGAGCCCAGGAGATCGAGGCTGCAGTGAGCTATGATTACACCACTATACTCCAGCCTGGGTAATAGAGGGAGACCCCATCTCTAAAAAATAATGATAATATATATTTTTTTTTGAGACAGAGTCTTGCTCTGTTGTACAGGCTGGAGTGCAGTGGTACAATCTTGGCTCATTGCAAACTCCACCCTCTCCCCCCACCTGGGTTCAAGAGATTCTCCTGCCTCAGCCTCCTGAGTAGCTGGGATTACAGGTGCACACCACCACGCCCAGCTAATTTTTTTGCATTTTTAGTAGAGATGGGGTTTCACCATATTGGCCAGGCTGATCTTGAACTGCTGACCTTGTGATCCGCCTGCCTCAGGCTCCCAAAGTGCTGGGGGCAATCTCGGCTCACAGCAAACTCTGCTGCCACCCCACGCTCCCATTCCACCCCTGGCTTCAAGCGATTCTCCTGCCTCAGCCTCCTGAATAGCTGGGACTACAGGTGTGTGCCACCACGCCCAGCTAATTTTTATGCTTTTAGTAGAGATGGGGTTTCACCATGTTGGCCAGGATGGTCTCAAACTCCTGACCTCAGGTGGTCCACCTGCCTTGGCCTCCCAAAATGCTGGGATTACAGGTGGGAGCCACCTCATGCATTTCTAAGAACAAAGTCTTTCTCTTACACAATAGTGACAATCATGGCACTCAGGAAAGTTAACCTTTTTACAATGTTATTATCTAATATGCACTCCGTATTCTAATCTCAAAATAAGGTTCTTTCCCCTGATCCAGGATGCAAAGTGAGATCTCGCATTGTGTTTTGTTGTTACGCCTCCTTCTTCATTATTAGACTCAGGTTTAAAAGGTTTTGCAGATATGAGGCATCGATGATGCTGTGAGCTCCCACTGCACCCCATAGCGGGTCACGGTGTGAGTGGTCCTATCCCGGTGAGGGTAATTGGAATTACTGCTTGAGGTAGTGTCTACCAGATTCTTTCCCTTTGAGTTATTAAGAATTCTATGGTCCCTTTTCGTAATTCATAAGTAATCCATAGCTCAAGGCTTTGAGTCTGTATAAATATCTTGTTCCCCAACAATTTTTACCCAGAGGTGAAAATCGTCCATGGGAGATTCTTGCCCTAAATTAATTTTTATTAGGATGGCTGCAAATTATTTGTAAGGGCATAGAAGAGAGAGGGAGGAATACAAGTGAAGGGTTGAGTTTGCTGAAGGTGAAGACCTGGAAAACATTACTACTTTGTGTTGGGAAATTTTAATTTGCTAAGCATTGTGTGGGAGGACAGAACAAAGTTAAGCAAGATGTGGCCCCAGCCACCTGAGCAGCTTGTGATCAGATGGGGGAGACGGACACAGCGCAGAGGAGACACACATACTTCCACCACACACACATGCACACACACACACACACACACACACACACACACACACACACACGAAAGGAGCAGCAGGAAAATGCCCCCCAGTGAGGACTTGCCAGAGAACCCAGCAGCCTGGAAGTGCCCTGCTGGACCCTGAAGTCTGCCCAGCCCACAGGTGCTGTGTATGGGAAGAGACCTCCATCCCCACTGTTATGGGTTGAATTGCGTACCCCCCGCCATCCCTGCCAGGAATTCATATGTTGGAGTCCTAACTCCCGGACCTCAAAATGTGACCTTGTTTTAAAGTCGAGTCTTGGCTGGTACGGTGGCTGATGCCTATAATCCCAGGACTTTGGGAGGCCAAGGCGGGCAGATCACTTGAGGTCAGGAGTTCAGGACCATGGTGAAATCCCATCTCTACTAAAAATACAAAGTTAGCTGGGTGTGGTGGCGCATGCCTATAATCCCAGCTACTTGGGAGGAGGCGGAGGTTGCAATGAGCAGAGATCATGCAACTGCACTCCAGCCTGGGTGACAGAGACTCCATCTCAAAAAAAAGAAAGAGAGCGAGAGAGGGAAGGAAGAAAGGAAGGAAGGAAGGAAGGAAGGAAGGAAGGAAGGAAGGAAGGAAGGAAGGAAGGAAGGAAGGAAGGAAGGAAGATCCAGTCTTTACAAAGGTAATCAAGTTAAACTGAGGACATCAGGGTGGGTCCAAATCCAATATGACTGGTGTCTTTATGAAAAGAGGAAATTTGGATACAGACAGCACACAGAGGGAAAATGATGTGAAGACACAGAGAAAATGCCATCTGCCACTCAAGGAATGTCAGAGGGTATCACAAGCTGGGAGAGAGGACTCAGACAGACTGTCCCCACCACAGACTCAGTAGGAACCACACCTGCCAACACCTGGATCCTGGACTTCTGGCCCCCAGAACTGTAAGATGACAGATTTCTGTCATTTTAGCCGCCCAGTCTGAGGTACTTGTCATGGCAGCCCTGGGAAGCTCATACAGCCACCATTGGTGTACTGACCCCATGGTGCGAGGGCTGCAAAACCTAACGAAAGGTTCCAAGCTGAGAGTCAGAGCCTCGGGATCATGACTCAGTTCTACTACTTAGTAGCTTTGCGAGCTCAAAAGTCTCTTCCTTCCTAGCTCGGTCTGCCCGTTTGTCAAGAGGGAAGTGATACTGAGTATCTCCTTGGAACTCCTGCAAAGGAGGGCTTTGGCATTTCATGGTGGTGACCCTAGCAAGAGGCCAGCATCACCTTGTCCGGCTTTTTGCTAATCAAAGGGCTCCTTCACAGGGATTCCTGCACCTGAGTTTCACCCAGCTGGGTGCAGCAGGCATTTTTATTTTATTTTTCACTCAAGGAGAGGGAGGCCGGGCACCGTGGCTCACACCTGTAATCCCAGCACTTTGAGAGGCCGAGGCAGGAGGATTGCTTAAGCCCAGGAGTTCAAGACTAGCCTGAGCAACATAGGAGACCCCCAACTCTTTTTTTTTTTTTTTTTTTTTTGTGATGGAGTATCGCGCTGTTGCCCAGGCTGGAGTGCAGTGGCACGATTTTGGCTCACCACACCCTCTGCCTGTCGGGTTCAAGCAATTCTTTTGCCTCAGCCTCCTGAGTAGTTGGAACTACAGCCCGGCTAATTTTTTGTATTTTTAGCAGAGATGGGGTTTCACTAGTCTGGCCAGGCTGGTCTCGAACTCCTGACCTCGTCATCTGCCCACCTCAGCCTCCCAAAGTTCTGGAATTACAGGTGTGAGCCATCACACCCGGCCAGGAGACCCCCAATCTCTACAAAAAAATTTAAAAATTGGCTACACATGATGGCACGAGCCCGTGGGCCCATGTACCCATCCTACATGCTGGGGATCGCCATGTGGGTACGGGGCAGAATGAGACAACATGTCGGTTATGTGCAATATTTACTGCCTTAGCACTGAGTGACTTTGCTCTCCTTTGTGAGATTTAATGTGACCTGCATGTGCCATCTGTAACTGCCGCAGCCTGGCCTGCGTTTCCTGGGTCTGGGACATCAAGGAGACCTTTCTGGTCTCCCCATCCCCGCTGTGGAGTGATCTCTCCTTCCACTCAGTTTCTTAGCTCTGCGATTCTCCCGCCTGGAGACTCCAGTTTCCTTCCACTGAACAATCTCCTGAGAAAGGAGAGAGGGCTAAAGAGGGAAGGGTAGAGGGGGCCTGTCCTGCAGCCAGACCACCTGAGGCTGAGTCCTGGCATTGTCCCTCACTGGCTGTGTGGCCTTGGGCAATGTCTTTATTCTCTCCGTGTCTGGGTTTATCATGAGTAACACGGAGAGGACAATAATAACTTGGTCCTAAGCTTGTTGAGAGCCTTGATTAATCATCACTGAATAAATGTCATCAGTTTTTGTTAGCACACTACTTTTCAACTTTACGTTTCATGCTTTCCTAATCAGCCCTCTTCTGCTTGTCATTAAGAGCCAGGATTTTTGGTGGGAAAAACAAGATAGAAACCTAAGTTTGAAAAGGCTAAATATAATCCAAATTAGAATGAAAAGTATAGGCAAAAACTCATGATCCATTTTCCCTTTAAAAAATATTTGTGGCTGGGCGCGGTGGCTCATGCCTGTAATCCTAGCACTTTGGGAGGCCGAGGTGGGTGGATCACCTGAGGTCAGGAGTTCAAGACCAGCCTGGCCATCATGGTGAAACCCCATCTTATTTTTTTTTTAAATTAAAAAAAAAAAAAATTTGTATTTCCAGCCAGGCGTGGTGGCTCACGCCTGTAATCCCAGCACTTTGAGAGGCCAACATGGGCAGATCACGAGGTCAGGAGTTCAAGACCATCTTGGCTAACATGGTGAAACCCTGTCTCTACTAAAAATACAAAAAATAAAATCAGCTCGGTGTGGTGGTGCATGCCTGTAATCCTAGCTACTTGTGAGGCTGAGACAGGAGAATCGCTTGAACCAGGGAGTCAGAGGTTGCAGTAAGCAGAGGTCATGCCACTGCACTCCAGCCTGGTGACAGAGTGAGACTCTGTCTCAAAAAAAAAAAAATTCATATTTCCTAACACTGTTAACTTTAGAACCTGAAAAAGGCCTAGGAACAATAGCTAACCAGGCTGGGTGCAGTGGCTCACACCTGTAATCCTAGCCCTTTGAGAGGCCGAGATAGGCAGATAGCTTGAGCCCAGGAGTTGCAGACCAGCCTGGGCACATGGTGAAACCCTATCTCTACAAATAACTACCCATATGCCTGTAGTCCAGCTACTCAGGAGGCTGAGGTGGGAGGATCACTTGAACCCGGGAGGAGGAGGTTGCAGTGAGGCATCACACTCCTGCACTCCAGCCTGGACAACAGAGAGAGATCTAGTCAAAAGAAGAAAAGAAGGAGAGAGGGGGAGAAGGAAGAAAAGAAGGAAGGAAGGAAGGAAAGAAGGGAGGGAGGGAGGGAGGGAGGAAGGAAGGAAGGAAGGAAGGAAAGAAGGAAGGAAAGAAGGAAGGAAAGAAGGAAGGAAGGAACATACAATATCCAGCCAGGGTAAATGAATGCCTCTAGCCTGTAGATTGTGGTCTCTAATATTATTTCTCACTTAAAGAAACCAGGAATGGTTAATTCCAGGTCTTGATAGAAAAAGGATGAGATTCTGGAACATCTTGTCCTACAAGAAGTTCAGGCAAGTATGAAAGACTCCTGGGAGGCTGGGCATGTTGGCTCACGCCTGTAATCCCAGCACTTTGGGAGGCCGAGGCGGGCAGATCATTTGAGGTCAGGAGTTCGAGACCAGCCTGGCCAACAAAGTGAAACCTCATCTCCACTAAAAAACACAAAAATTAGCCAGGCATTATGGCTCATGCCTGTAATCCCAACACTTTGGGAGGCCAAGGTGGATGAATCACCTGAGGTCAGGAGTTTGAGACCAGCCTGACTAACACAGTAAAACCTCATCTCTACTAAAAGTGAAAAATTAGCCAGCATGGTGCATGCCTATAATCCCAGCTACTTGGAAGACTGAGGCAGGAGAATCATTTGAACCCAGGAGGCAGAGGTTGCAGTCAGCCAAGATCATGCCATTGCACTCCAGTCTGGGCAATAGAGTGAAACTCCATCTCAAAAAATAAGTAAATCAATAAAGACTCCTGGGCCATGTCTGCACAGAACTCAGGAACCAGTGTGAAAAAGCTCCCACTCACCAAAGATGGGAAAATGGGAGCATGAACAATGCAGTGCAATAAAACACATAAAATAGTGTGTGTATACACACATACACACACACACACACACACACACACATATATATATACACACATACATATATCATTTGAACCTGGTACATCAAGAGTTTGAGGTTGTAATGAGCTGTGATTGTATCACTGTACTCCAGCCTGAGAGACAGAGTGAGACCACCACACCTGTCTCTTTAAAATACATATATATATATATATATATATATATTTTATATTTAAAGAGACCCTGTCTCTTTAAATATAAATTACCCAAGAAAAGATTACCCAAGAGAAATAAAAACATTTACGCTGGGCAGGATAGCTCATGCCTGTAATCCCAGCCCTTAGGGAGGCCAAGGCGGGCAGATCACTTGAGGCCAGGAGTTCAAGATCAGCCTGGGCAACATGACGAAACCCCACGTCTACAAAAAATGCAAAACTTAGCCAGGTGTGGTAGTGCACCCCCATAATCCCAGCTACTCGGGAGGCTGAGATATGAGAATCACTTGAATCCGGGAGGCAAAGGTTGCACTCCAGCCTGGGTGACAGAGTGAGACTCTATTTCAGAAGAAAAAAAAAAGTCATGAATAAGTATTTGTATGAACAGATCTTCCTTCCTTCCTTCCTTCCTTCCTTCCTTCCTTCCTTCCTTCCTTCCCTCCCTCCCTCCTTCCCTCCTTCCTCCCTCCCTCCCTCCTTCCTTTTTTCTTTCTTTCTTTTTTGAGACAGAGTCTCTCTCTGTCACTCAGACCGTCATGCAATGGCATGATCTCAACTCACTGCATCTTCCACCTCCCAGGTTCAAGCGATTCTTCTCTCTCAGCTTCCCAAGTAGCTGGGAATATGAACATGTGCCAGCACACCCACCCAGCTAATTTTTGTCTTGTCTTGTCTCTTCTTTCTCTTTCTTTCTTTCTTTTTTTTCTTTCTCGCTCTCTCTCTCTCTTTCTTTTTTCTTTCTTTCTTTTTTTTTTTAGACAGAATCTCATCTGTTGCCCAGACTGGAGTGTAGTGGCGCAATCTTGGCTCACTGAAACATCCTCCTACCAGGTTCAAGTGATTATCCTGCCTCAGCCTTCTGAGTGGCTGGGATTGTAGGCATGCACCACCACGCTGGCCAATTTTTGTATTTTTAGTAGAGACGAGGTTTCAACATGTTGGTCAGGCTGGTCTCAAACTCCTGACCTCATGATCTGCCTGCCTCGGCCTGCCAAAGTGCTGGGATTACAAGTGTGTGCCACCACATCCGGCCCTGTATTTTCTTTAGAGACAGTGTTTTGCCATGTTGTTCAGGCTGGTCTCAAATTCTTGACCTCAAGTGATCCACCTGTGCAAAGTGCTGGGACTGCAAGTGTGAGCCACCACACCTGGCCCTTATCCCTGAATATTGATAGGATTATTTATAGCCAGAACCAGGACACAATTCAAATGTCTATCACCTGGCAAATGAGTAAACTGTGGAATATCCACACAATGGAATACTACTGAGCAATCAGAAGGAAAAAAGTAATGCATGAAATAGCAGGGATAACTCTCAAAAGCATGCTAAGTAAAAGAAGGCATATGAAAGGCAACCTATTATATAATTTCCTTTATATGGCATTCTAGAAAAGGGAAAAAATATTCTTCAGGGATTGTGGATTACACAATGGTTTCTTACATATGTTACCAAATGCATAAGTGACAACAGAAAAAATACAGAAATCAGACTTCATCAACATTGTTAAAGCCTACAATCAATCAGCTGACTTTTTTTGAAAAAGAAAAAAAATGAAATTAAAAGCTTTTGTGCTTCAATAGATATAGTCAAGACAGTGAGAGGGAAAATGTTTGCAAATTGTATATCTCATAAGGGACTTATATCCAAAACATATAAAGAATTTCTGGGCTGAGTGTGGTAACTCACACCTGTAATCCAAGCACTTTGGAGGCCAAGGCGGATGGATCACCTGAGGTCGGGAGTTCAAGAACAGCCTTATCAACATGGTGAAATCCTTTATTTGAAAAAAAAAAAAAAAAAAAGAATTTTTGGCCAGGTACGGAGTAGCTCACGCCTGTAATCCCAGCACTTTGGGAGGCTGAGGCAGGAGGATCACTTGAGCCCAGGAGTTCAAGACCAGTCTGGGCAACATGATGAAACCCTGTTTCTTTTTATTAAAAAAAAAAATTACTACTCAACAATAAAAATACCAATAACCCAATTAAAAATGGGTAAAGGCCAGTCACGGTGGGTCACACTTGTAATCCCAGCACTTTGGGAGGTCAAGGCGGGTGGATCATAGGGTCAGGAGATTGAGACCATCCTGGCCAACATAGTGAAACCCCGTCTCTACTAAAAATACAAAAATTAGCCAGGTGTAGTGTTATGTGCCTGTACTCTCAGCTACTCAGAAGGCTAAGGCAGGAGAATCACTTGAACCCAGGAGGTGGAGATTGCAGTCAGCTGAGATTGCGACATTGCACTCCAGCCTGGGAGACACAGTAAGAAGACTCCGTCAAAAAAAAAAGAAAAAGGGAAAAGAAAAAAAAAAAAAGAGTAAATAACATGAATAGGTATTTCTTCAAAGAAGATATCTAAATGGCCAATAAGTATATAAAAAGATGCTCACCGTCATTAGTCATTAGGACGAACAAATCAAAATTACAATAAAATGTCACATCATACCATGAGGATGACTAAAACTAGTAAGAAAGACTAGTATGTGTTGGTGAGGATGCAGAGAAATTAGAACCCTCATACAATTGCTGTTGGAATGTAAAATGGTGCATCTGCTTTGAAAATGATCTGGCAGGGCCGGGTGTGGTGGCTCACGCCTGTAATCCCAGCACTTTGGGAGGCCAAGCTGGGTGGATCACCAGGTCAGGAGATGGAGACCATCTTGGCTAACACAGTGAAACCCGGTCTCTACTAAAAGTACAAAAAATTAGCCGGGCATGGTGGCACACACCTGTAGTCTCAGCTACTCGGGAGGCTGAGACAGGAGAATTGCTTGAACCCGGGAGGCCGAGGTTGTAGTGAGCCGAGATCACTCCACTGCACTCCAGCCTGGGTGACAGAGCAAAACTTCATCTCAAAAAAAAAAAAAAATGACCTGGTAGTTCCTCAAATGGTTAAATAGAGAGTTACCACGTGACCTGGCAATCCCACTCCTAGGCAGGTCCCCAAGAGAAATGAAAACAGACATCTACACAGAAACCTGTTCACGAACATTCGTGGCAGTGTCACTCATAATACCAAAAAGATGGAAACAATCCATATGTCCATCAACTGATAGATGGACAAGCAAAATGTAGTATATCCATATAATGAAATATCATTCAGCCATGGAAAGCAATGAAGTACTAATACATGCTAAACATGGATGAACCTTGAAAACATTCTGCAGTTGTATTTAACACCTTTATTTTAACTCCTTATGAACTATTTTCAGTTCAGTTTTGTAAATATCCACCAAGCACCTACAATGTATCAGGTATTGTTAGGTGATGTCAAGGAACAAAGGTCATTATAATGATGCTCATACACATTCCACTGATTTCTCAAGAATGGAGAGGAACATGAGGCAAAGACTCAGATCCCTATTGCAGAGATGAGAAGCCACCCATCTGTGGGGCAAGGTTTTGACTTGAATCCAGTCTTAAGACTTTAAAGTGGCCGGATGCGGTGCTCCATGCCTCTAAGTCCCAGCACTTTGGGAGGCCGAGGTGGCAGATCATTTGAGGTCAGGAGCTCGAGACCAGCCTGGCCAACATTGTGAAACTTCATCTCTACTAAAAATACAAAAATTAGCTGAGCGTGGTGGTGCATGACTGTCGTCTCAGCTACTAAGGAAGCTGAAGCAAGAGAATTGCTTGAACCCGGAAGCAGAGGCTGCAGAGAGCCAAGATCACTCCACTGCACTCCAGCCTGGGGGACAGAGTAAGATTCTATCTCAAAAAAAAAGACTCTAAATCTATAATTTGGTCTTGTGTGTGTGTGCATGTGTGTGTTTTGGTCTCGCTCTGTTGCCCAGGCTGAGAGTGCAGTGGTGCCATCATGGTTCACTGCAGCCTCAGCCTCCAGGTTCAAGTGCGCTTTCTACCTCAGGCTCCTGAGTCGCTGGGACCACAGGCATGTACCACCATATCCAACTAATTTTATCATTATTATTATTATTTGTAGAGACATGGTCTCGCTATATTGCCTAGGCTGGTTTGGAACTCCAGGGCTCAAGCGATCCTCCCGCCTCGGCCTCCAAAGTGCTGAGATGACAGGTATGAGCACCCCCTCCCCTCCCCCCACCCGGCCTAAACCTATAATTTGTTCACTCGGGACTCTCCCCTCTTCCCCACACCCCAGCTGCTGCCCAGGAACCCAGGGGAGCAAGTCGTTAGCAAGTGGGACTCATTTCTAAGGACAATGTTTGCCCGTAATGAGGTGTTAGCTGAGGGAATGAGGACTGGGCCCACAGGCCCCTTATCCCGAGTTATTTATTTGGCCCTAGTGCTATTTCCCTCTAACACCACCAGTATAGAGAAGAAAAGGAGTTTCTTATTTTGGAGATACTTTTTAGGTTTAGATGCGTATCTAATTTCAATTTTACAAGTAAAACATGAATGTGGTGATTTTATGCAAAGGTAAAACAATAGTGACGAGGCTCAAGTCCCTGTAATTATCATCCCCAATCCCAGCCCCCAGCCCTGGCCCCGACCCCAGAAGTGACCCACCCACCCCAGAAGTGACCACTACTGTTAATTCAATATATATTCTTTTTTTTTTTTTTTTTTTTTTTGAGACAGAGTCTTGCTCTGTCACCAGGCTGGAGTGCAGTGGCACGATTTGGCTAACTGCAACCTCCCGCCTCCTGGGTTCAAGGAATTCTCCTGTGTCAGCCTTCTGAGTAGCTGGGATTACAGGTGTGCCACACTACCATGCCCAGCTAATTTTTGTATTTTTAGTAGAGACAGAGTTTCACTAAGTTGGCAGGCTGATCTCGAACTCCTGACTTCAGGTGATTCACCCACCTTGGCCTCCCAGAGTTCTGGGATTACAGCCATGAGCCACCATGCCTGGCCAATTCTATATACATTGTTTCAGACCTTTTTGTCTTGCTTTTATATTTATTTCTCTAACATGATACAACACTTACCATGTACCAGACATTGTTCTAATTGCCTTTCAAATTTATATCTATAAACTTGTATGTCACATATATGTGAGTATAAACACACAAACACACCCCCACCCACAGACACACATGCAAACACGTAATCACACTATACTCGAATTCTGTAACTTCTCTTTGTCACTCAGCCAAATGTCTTGGAGATTTTTGTACAACAGTTCATATAAGACGGCCTTTCAGAAAAGAACTCAGCCAGGAAAAAAGAAAAAAAAAGATTGCCTTATTGTCTTCAATGGCTGTGTGCTTATTCATTACAAGAGTGTCCCTGGCTTATTTAATTAGTACCCTAGTGGGTTCACCTAATGGTGAACATTTAGGTTGTTTTCACTTTTAAAAAACATGTATGTATGAGATGGATTCTCATTCTGTTGCCCAGGCTAGAGTGCGGTGGCACGATCATAGCTCACTGCAGCCTCCGACTTCTGGGCTCAAACGATCCTCCCACCTCAGCCTCCCAAGTAGTTGAGACTAGAGACTCACACCACCTACCCTAGCTTCAATTTTGTTTCAAAATTTCAAACCATCTTGCATGAATGTCCTCCCACAGATATTACATATGTTAAGAGTAGGAGCCTTTCCAGCGCAGATTTACTGGGTCAGTGTTAAGTTTCTAACCCTTAATGGATGAATCTATGAATAATATATACCACACCCAAACGGGTCATCAGTGGGTGGGAGGGAGGGCGTGGAGTTGTAATTGAAGTCCCATCTGATATCTGCCCCTTCACCCCCGGCTTTCTGGGAAAAGAGAGATAGGTGAAGGACTGACCTCTGCCTTGGGAGGACCCCACCCTCCCAGCACAGGGACCCTCAGCTTCTAGACTCTTCACAATGAAAGCTACATTGGTTCTTACTAAAGCAGAGTTGGAGTGGCTTGCTTTTCAAAGGAGCAGAGGCCAGTGCTGAGGCAGATCAGGCTGCATTAAAGGGCTTCTGGGGTCATGCACCCCAGGGCTACCCAGAGGTCCAGCAAGGAATAGAAGTGACAAGACTTCCAGCTCTGACATCTGTTTTTGTTCTTGAAACAGGGTCTCACTCTGACTCCCAGGCTGGAGTGCAATGGCACAATCTCAGCTCACCCCAACCTCCATCTCCAGGGATCAAGAGATCCTTGTGCCTCAGCCTCCCGAATAGCTGGGATTACAGGCACGCATCACCATGTCTGACTACTTTTTGTATTTTTAATAGAGACAGGAGGCTGGGCATGGTGGCTCACGCCTGTAATCCCAGCAGGCATGAGCTAGGAGTCTCACGGGAGGCTGAAGCCGGCAATTCACCTGAGGTTGGAAGTTCGAGACCACCCTGACCAACATGGAGAAACCCCATCTCTACTAAAAATACAAAACTAGCCAGGCGTGGTGACTCATGCCTGTAATCCTAGCTACTTGGGAAGGTTGAGGCAGGAGAACTGCTTGAACCCGGGGGGTGGAGGTTGTGGTGAGCCGAGATCACACCACTACACTCCAGCCTGGGCGACAAGAGCGAAACTCCGTTTCAAAAAAAAAAAGGCAAAAAACTAGAGACAGGGTCTCGCCATGTTGGCCAGGCTGGTCTCCAACTCCTGGCCTCAAGTGATCCACCCCCTTCAGACTCCCAAAGTGCTGGGATTATGTGTGTAAACCCCCATGCCTGGTCCAGCTCTGGGATCTGAAGCACATCGCTGGGTGTCTCTGGCCTTTGGTTTTTCCATCAGTAAGACTGAGTTCCTAGCCCCTGCCAGCCAGCCCCTGTTGCTCTATTCTGAGAAGCAAATGAAGTCCTGGAGAACTGCGATCCCAAAGCGAAGCATCATTTTCTTTGGAAATTTCCCAGGGTGGGATTTGAGGCTTTTGTGATGCAGATAGCAGGCCCTGGTGTCTATCTCTAAGCTGCTCCAAATAGCCAGGCTTTGCAGTCCCTTGATGAATAACTTCCTTCTACTGTTTGTGTGGGAGAGCTGGGGGCCTTAATAGAGAAAAAAAAAAATCCCTTCACGTGCTAAGGACTTCATACCTGTAACAGCTGCTGTAGGCCTTTGAGGAGGGCTTACTGTGCACCCTTCATGCCCAGCTCAGGGAGCTCTCACTGCCTTGAGAAGGGGGTCATGCCTCTCATTTTACAGAGGAGAAGCCTGAGGCTCAGAGGCTGTCTCTAGCTCAGACCCCTCCAAAGCATCAGAGCGAGAAGTTGGTCAAGCAACAAAGCCTGGGTTTTAGCCAGCACACCACCCACAGGGAAACAGCACAGGTTCCTCTCCTGAGCTGCCGCCTGGGCATTGGAAGCTATGGAATCAGGTGGCTGAGCTCTGCCAGCATTGGACATGATGGTCTCACTAGATGGGCTGCCAGCTCCACCGCTGGGATCATTCTTCTGGCTGAGCCAAGCAATGACCTTTCTTTGACTGGCTTTGTCCCCATGGAGGGGCAGGGATGGTAACCATGATCTCAAAACAGGCCCAAAAGGTGGAGGAGGGACCACTAACAATATATGTCACTGCTTCAGGCTTTTTCAGCTGGGTGCAGTGGCTCACACCTATGATCCCAGCACTTTGGGAGGCTGAGGTGGGAAGATCACCTTAGGTCAGGAGTTCGAGACCAGCCTGGCCAACATGGGAAACCCCATCTCTACCAAAAATACAAAATTAGCCAGGTGTGGTGACACCCGCTTGTAATCCCAGCTACTTGGGAGACTGAGGCAGGAGATCGCTTGAATCCAGGAGGTGGAGGTTGCAGTGAGCCAAGATTGCACCATTGCACTCCAGCCTGGGTGACAAGAGTGAAACTCTATCTAAAAAAAAAAAAAAAAAGACTCTTTCAACTAGTCAAGGTGAAAAGAAAAGCATGGTGAGAGGTCAGTTGTATCCAGGGCCTTGATCCAAGTGACTGACACTTTCTGCCCCTCAGGCCACTCTCCTGGGAAACAGGACACTTGAATTAAATGCTGATGAGTGGTGGGTGTCTGAACCAAGAGAGAATGTGCAGTTTGTTTCCTGATTACTCTCCCATTTCACAGATGAGAAAAGGGAGACTCCAATGATGGCTCCAATGGTGACTCCGTCCTCAAGCTTTCTTCCCTCAAGACCCACCCACAGGACTATGGGACAGGCCATCGGGATGTGTCAGTGCTCAGGTTCAAAGGTGAGAGTCGGCCCGCCTGTGTACACAGGTGTGGCTGAAGAGACACAGGTGTTCCCTGCAGGCTGACCCACTCCTGCGCTCACATTGGCTGCCCACAGATTCCAGCCAGCTTCTGGGGAGGCTGCCTGGGCTGACAGATTGACAGTCCTTCTCCCCAGCTCCTCCTTTATCTATTTCAGGAGAATACCCACTGTGTTTAATTAACACTCTCCTGCTAATGGTCTCTGGCCTGGAACTCGGGAGCTGTTGAAGCAAAGAGATGGGGGTGGGAGGAAAGAAAGCAAGGTGACAATGTATCCTTCCCTTAAACAAAGTTATTTAGCACACTCACTGGGCCAAGGCCTGCCCTGAGGTCAGCTGGTGGAAGACAGGGAGCTAAGTCAGGTGCTGATTTGGGCATCCTTGTGTGGTCCCAGGTCAGACACCTCTGACTCCAGACAGACTTGTTCTGGGGCACAGAAAGGTCCCAACAATTACCTCCAAGTCGTCAGAGTGGGAAAGGCCACGTTCACATGACTGGATGGGGAAGCCAGGTCTGGACATCCAGCGCCAGCAGAGAAAGGTAATGGAGCTGGAGAGGACAGAGCCAGCCAGGGCACAGAGACTGAGCAGGACAGAGCAGAAGCTCCCGCACGCCCAGCGTCTCAAGGAAGGTGGTGGAAAGAAGGGCAGTAAAGGTCATTTGGTGCCAGGGAACAAAAGGTCTTGCTTTCCAGCTTGAGACATTTATTTTACGAGAATTGGTATCGTATGATGTAATAGGTGGCTTTTGAAGATTAACAGACCTGAGTTCACATCCAGACCTCAGCTGAGAGGCCTGGGCAGGTAACAATCCCTATCTGGCCTTGATGTCCTCACCTGTAACAGGCGACAGCAACAGAGCCCACCTCCCAGGAGTGTCGTGACCATTCACAGAGCAGGTGGGGATAGTCCTTCCCCTCTCCCTCGCTTCAGGGCTAGTCCTTCACGGTTTTATGCAAAGTTCATTTGCTCCATTTTCTAGAACAAGTAGACTGGTGGAGTGCACCCACGCTAGTTCCTTCTGCTTTACGCTTTAGCATGCAGACATTTGATTTCATTTAGAACATGAACCTACAAAAGGGCAATTTTTGTTTTGTTTTGTTTTGTTTTGAGACAGAGTTTCTCTCTTGTCACCCAGACAGGAGTGCAATGGCATGATCTCGGCTCACTGCAACCTCCACCTCTTGGGTTCAAGTGATTCTCCTGCCTCAGCCTCCCCAGTAGCTGGGACTATAGGCACCTGCCACCACACCCAGCTAATTTTTGTATTTTTACTGGAGACGGGGTTTCACCATGTTGGTCAGGCTGGTCTCAAACTCCTGATCTCAGGTGATCCACTCACCTCAGCCTCCCAAAGTGCTGGGATTACAGGCATGAGCCACCGTGCCCAGCGTAAAAAGGCAATTTGTTACTAGGTTGGGAGACCTGGTCGGCACCAACAGTTCCAAGGAGCAAGATTTCACAGTGACTCCAGCTTTGTAAGCAAAAAATATTCAGTAAGGAATTTCCCCGAAATATGGAGTGGTATGCAACCGCCACACATATTCAATATCCACCTTTTATCGGAAGTGCCAGAATACCTCTGCCAAGGAGAGAGCTTTGAAAAGAACTCACTCTGCCCCTGCTCTCCCCTCTGAAAAGACTTGAATGGTGAAAAAGTTATTTTAAATATTATTTCAAGTCAAACATTCACTTGATCACCCTAGCCTAGTTTAACTTGGAAAGCTATTTTCTGAGGGTTTTGAAAAAAAAAAAAAAAAAAAGAATGGCCATGACTTAAATCCGAATGTGAATAACATTATCAAAAACTGATGTTCCCATCTCAGAGTCAACTAGAGTCACTTTAAGATACAAATAACTCCAGAATTCTAGAGTTTCAGAGAAAGTACTGTCATTAGTTGGGCATGAACATGTCTTGACGTCACCATTTCACTCGCAAATACTGTATTGACCTAGCAGGCAGAGCTGGAAATAACTATATCTACAAACCCCAAGAGAAGGGAATAAAATGTTCTTTAGGGACCTGCTTTTAAAAAAAAAACCTGTGAGGTATCACATAGACAAGAGAGATTCTTTTTTAGTTCAATTGTCCTCTGTTTGGCTCATATACTGAATTCCCCAAGCTATCATTACTATGAACAGACTACTTTCACCCCTAATGTATAAATTACAAACGACCCAATGACATGGGAGCTGGACCCTTGTGATTTTAAACCCAAGAACTTCTGGTCTGCAGAAAGAATTTTACTGCTGAGTGAAACCAAATCCACAGTGTGGATCAGGAATCATTCCGTTTTTGTCCCTGGCTGCGGTTATATACCCCAAACAAGAAAAAAATAAAATAAAAACCCCACAAACTCCAGAAAGGAGGTGAGAAGGGAGCTGGCATTTACTGAACCAGAAATGACCAATTGTGTAAAACAAAGGAGAAAGGGGTTGAGGGCAGTGGTGTCTCTGTGTGTGTTTATGAGTGTGTGTGGAAGAGGGTTTATTAAAACATTCTTGATCCCTTGGCTAAGAAAACACAACGAAAGCCTCAACACAAATCAAACAAATTGAAAGTTGAGGTTGTTTCTGAGAATTTTCCTCCTCGTTCCCATCAGGAATA
The DNA here is from genome assembly GCA_963573645.1 of Pithecia hirsuta. NCBI lineage: Eukaryota > Metazoa > Chordata > Mammalia > Primates > Pitheciidae > Pithecia > Pithecia hirsuta. The sequence goes on from CAUYLZ010061617.1 coordinate 16,893, forward strand.
AGCAGGGAAGAACTGGTCTGGTTATCCAAATAGGCTGGTAGGGGCTCTGTCTCCTACGCTGCTGGTCAGGCTGTGCTGTCATTGAGTCATAGTGTCAGATCCTATGGAGGGTGGGACTGAGCAGGTGACATGACCTGTGACCTCTGAAAGTGGCCTTTCCCCCACCCCCTAATTTTCTCTTTTTCTGCCTAACTCCTCCCACTTCTGGTTTCTGCACATAAGCAGTGGGCCAAGGAGTAGGGCTGCTTCTTTAAAAAGCAGACAGAAATTCATGGGCCCAAGGAAGTACCCTTCTAGGAGGTCAGAACACTTCAAAACCACTACTTTGAAGGACAAGACACATCTATTGTTAGTTTCCTCATTTCAATGCTTAAAGAGTATCAGTAAGGCTGGGTGTGATGGCTCACACCTGTAATCCCAGCACTTTGGGAAGCCAAGGCAGGTGGATCACCTGAGATCAAGAGTTCGATACCAGCCTGACCAACATGGCAAAACTCTGTCTCTACTAAAAATACAAAATTAGCCGGGCTTGGTGGTGCATGCCTGTAATCCCACCTGTGAGGGAGGCTGAGGGAGGAGAATCGCTTGAACCCAGGAGGTGGAGGTTGCAGTGGGCTGAGATCACACCATTGCACTCCATCCTGGGCAACAAGAGTAAAACTCCATCTCAAAAAAAAAAAAAAAAAAAAAGAGCACTAATAATGCTGCCTGACATAAAATTCACTTCCAGATCTGGAGATGATGTGCCAGCAAATGGCCATTTCACCCAGTCTTGTTGAAAAAGATGAACATGCTGACAAAGCTTGTCATTACACACAGTCCTCGGATACCATCTTTACACTGTCACCCAAGCACAGTGAGCATTCCCAGAATTTTTAGTTTCATGTTATGATGTTTCTTCCTTAAAAAACAAAAAACAAACAAAAAACCCCAAACAAACCTCAGTCTCCCAAGTTATCTCTTACATATTAAGTGCCCTTCTTTTACCCCCCCCCGCCTCAAATATACCTTGTCCATCTAATTTTAATCACAAGCACTTTTGGGGGCTACATTTCTCGAAGTTAAACAGGTGAAGCTACGGAACTATTTTATTAGCAAATCAACTGTTTGTTCAGGAACTTTAAAACTACAGCTAACGGGAAAAAAGTGTGCCTTTATTCATTTCAAAATGTTCTGAAATGCTAGACTGGAGTGTAGAAGCTTAGGGAAAAAAAAAAAGCCTCCTGCCTTTTTTACATCATGAAATGTGTCCTTTCCTTCCCAGTTTGCTGACCAATATGATAAGTTTGAATGCATAAGAAATGTAAACAAAACACCTCCTTCTGTCTTTCTCGGCACATCTTTTTTTCTTAATTAGATTTCGTCCCAGAAGGATCTCTTTTATGAAGAGGATCTCAATTTGCTCAGTCAGCTCAACTGTTTACAAAGGAACTGGTCTCCCTTGTCAAGTGAGCATTCTTTCTCCCCAGTTCCTTCAAAACTTCACAAAAGGGGCGGCGTCTCTCGGAAAGTCTGTGTATGACAAAACTGACATGGAGGATAAATACGGCAAGGCTGTGAGAGCAGATGTGAAGGAGCAGTGCCCGCCCCACCACAGTACTAGACGTGTGGCCCAGGTCTTGCACTTGGGAGGGCAACCTTAGGGGTGCTTTGAATCCCTGTTGGTGACACACAGTCCAATCCACATTCCATGGCTTATTTCTGGGAGACGGATATATTAGCAACAAATGGGTTTATGCAGATACGTATGTGTTTCACAAACCCTGGCAGCCCAGAGAGAGCTCTAAACTGTGCCCCGCACGGACTTTGCAGTTGCCACCAAGAAAGACCCTCCACATGGCTCAGATGAGCCATTTGCATCCAGCCATTCTGTGCCCTGGATGATTTTTGCATTTTAATGGGTTCTGTGACACAGAGCAAGCGATTTCCCTGGTAACATTCTGAAATGGTATCTAGATTTTTAACACCTATTTGTGTGTTGGACTGATTAGCTCGGCCCTAAGACGAGCATTTAATGGCATGCTAGTCAGTCCCCAGCCCCGCTTAAGTGTCCCCTCAGACGGGCTGGCTTAAAGAAAACTGACAGAAATGTTCTTTAATAACTATGGTTTATCCATTTCTTTCAGATAGTAAGTGGCACGTTCTCACCTCATTTGTAGCTTTTAATCCCAAATGGACATTGCTTTTGAAATATCCTCTTTCTTTCTTTGCTTTTTTCTCCCCCTGAGGCTGCCACTTGAAAGTTGAAATCTAGCAAGAATGTAATGGTAGGTACCAGCTTTCTGAATTACAGGGTGACTGCCTGGGCTGATCCTAAAAAGCAAGTGTCTTTTTTATACCGCATAAAAGGCTGAAATGTTTACATATCAAAAGGCTATAGGCCAATTTCTGTCAAAATTACACATGAAGTTAAGCAGTACAAGCAATTTATTTAAACACTAGTCATTGTAGAAAAATTCAAAACCATATGCTCTTTAGCAGTTTTTCACAAATGCATTTGACCCATGACTTGGCTAGACATACAAGCTTCATAATTTACTCTAAATTTCAAATCCCCTTGACGTTTAAATAAAAGATCTTCATTAATGAGGTTTACATGAATGAAAACTTTAGAAGCAGATATCGGTTAGCGAAGGGCTTCGTTCTAATTTTCAAATGACTGACTTTGCTAATCATTTCAAGAGAAAGTTCTTCTGAGAACAAATTATCGTCATTTGCATTCTGTGATTTGCAAAAGCAACGGTGCAGTCACTTTGAAACAAACTTTGGTAAATAGCCCGGCTGAAATCGGATTTCTGCAACCCCGGAAAGACCAAGCTATATATATATATATGTGTGTGTGTGTATATATATATACACACATATATATATAGGTGTGTGTAATATATATTATATATATATATATATATTTTTTTTTTTCTAAGGCCTTGGGAACACGTCACTTTTCGACAGCCCCTTCTTCTCTTCCAAGGTTATGTTGAGCTTCCCTAACACTTTGATTATTTCTTCCTTAGGGGCTCAGGTGCTTTTATTTGGAGCGCTGCAAAACTTCTAGCAAAAATCAGCTAGAAAGCTTCCCTTACGCCTCGCCACTCCGAAGGCAGGAGACCCACCTCTAGTGTGTGCTGCCCCTTAGCCCCGAGGCATTCACGCCTCTGGCTCTACTCCACCCACCCAGCCTCACACGGAAAATCCCCTGGGGCTACCGGAGATGTCCTCCGGAAAGCAGCAGGGCCATGGAGCCGGGTTTGAACACTTAGTTTTGAGACTAGATTTTTTAAAAGTCCAAATACAAACAACACAACCATTCCGCGCAGTGAGGACGGCAGCGGTCTCCGCGCAGCACGCAGGCTGCAGGGGGCTCAGTGCATTGCTCCTAATTCCTCCGACCCTGCTAATGCGCCCTCCGAGGAGGGCCCCATACCTTCGAAAAGGACACACGAGCTTTTTGCACATGACACGAAAAATCCTACTTAAACACATCCGATTGTGAACTCTGTAACCGGGCAGGAGACGGAGAGAATTAAGAAGTTCCTGAAACGAATCGTAAGAAGTTGGGGCCGTGGATGCATTATTTTTTACAGTTATACGGGGTGGGGTGAAGGATAGTGGGGCGACAGTTTTCTCCATGAAAAAAATATCTTGGGGCGGGAGAAGATATCCACACACATATTCCAAACTTGGACACTGTTTTAAATCAGAGAAGCAATTTAATCTACACTCTATGAATCAATTTAGTGATGACTGCAGCGCAAAAGCGCGGTGACAGATGCCGAACGGCAAATAGACCTTATGCATGTGGAATCCGCTGATCTATTCCTGAATTTCTTAAAAATGAGGGCTATTACCGGGGCGAGTGACTTCTCAACAAACACATTTTCATAGACTTCTGCGTGGTGATTGCTTTGTGTGAAATCGTGTTTGGGTGATAATAGGGAAAATCAGCGACATGTTTATTGCATCTCCGACCTAAGCGCTCGCCGGCTACCTCTGGACGCTAGTGGTCCTCCCATGCTGAGCTGTGCGTGCGGGGCCGACAAACAATCGCTTAGCAACACAAGGCGGACAATTTGCGTGCATCGCATTTGTTATTCCAATTGCGCCAGGCGACGACACGGGGCCGAGATGGTTTATTTTGCACGTTGAGGACACTTGTGGGTTTCCGCAGGCCAGGGCGCAGCTCAAGCACCGAGACCACACTGCCTTTCCCCGGGCCTGCCACCCCGCGGAGCAGCTGCAGATTGAAGGGGCAACACGGTAGGGGAGGTCCCGCCGCACAGTGGGTGAGCTCCCCGAGAGCCCCAACAGAATGTCTGAAGCTACGTGGCCTTGGGGTTCCTGTGACACCCTTCCCGGGAAGTCCCCTCTGTGGGAGCACTCGCTTTTCCTTATTTTAGACCCAGCCGATATAGGAACCCTGTCCTTGTCTGGGGGCGGGGGTGGGGTCAGCACACTCCTTTGTCTCAGTGAAAAATGAACAAGAAAATGCCCCCAAGTTCATCCCCAGCCTCCTTGGTGAACGGATGACAATCACCGAGTCTCATTTAAAAGGGTTGCAAAGGGACCCAATGAATGCTGGCGTTGGTTTGATCAACTAAAATCTTGAGGCCTCCAGAGAAGGGATATTTGCAAGGTGGCACGGTTGGGTCTAGAACTGTGACGCTCAGATTCTGTACAGGGCTCCGATGGTACAGCGGAGGGCAGCAGGGAAGCACAGGTGCAGTACAGGAATTTGCTAAACCTGGTTTTTAAAGAGAGCAATGTACCAGGTGGAAGGAGAGACAGAGGCGTGTAATGGAGGTAGTTGTCTAATTACTTTTAAAAACCTGGAGACACTTTTTTTTTCTAGGTCTGCGGTTGAAATATTGACACGATCCTGATTTGGGCATCTTTGCAAGAACAGGACCAGGAATCTGCCCCAAGTATCCGGTGGGACTTGTGCCTCTGCCCGGCTCAGACAAAGGTCTTAAAAGATCCACTCACATGCACACCGCAGCGCACGCGCAGCCTCCAACACAAACGCAGAGAAAGTCACTGCTGAGGTTGCAGCCCCTAGTTGCCTTCCAACAACTGCCCTGTAGATTTAAACCTGCGAAAGACTGGTGGGGGAGTGTCTGTGCCCCGGAGCATAGTGACAAGTCTCTGAGAACAGAACAACAAAAAAGCCTTCATCCTAGTCTGTGGGAGATGGAAGGTACCTCACTTCTTACCCTAGACCTCACCTCTCTAAGGGGAGGGTCACACTCCCTCCTTGTTTTTGTTAAAAAAAAAAATCTATTCTTTTCTCTAAATTGAGACCCATCTCCGTCCTGTCCTAATCCCCACGTCCAGCCACCTCTAGTTTGTGCAGCACTGGAAGGAGCAACTCTCAGGCCACAATCCGGTGAGCCTGAGGACACAGAGGTCGACGCTGGGAGGCCTAGGAGGAGAAGCGCCGCCTGGCTCTAGTGGACCGCTTCTGCGCGCAGCCAGAGCAGTGCCCTCCTACAGGACTAAACCTCCACGCAGTGGCTCTTTGAAACCTGAACAGCAATTGACAAGTGGCCTTTCCCCTTTGCCCCTGCGCCAGGGACTGGGCAGCCCACTTACTTAGCCTTAACTGCGGCGACTTCAGACAACTTTGCGGGGTCCCGTGGTTAATTAGCCAGAGAGAAATCGCGAAAAATAGGTGTGAGTTAAAGGTGGCCTTCCTTCAGGAAACCCGAGGTCTCTCCCCGACCCCCATCTCCATCTCCGGCTCTCGGCGGTATCGCCTGGGTCTGGTCCTGCTCCTTCCCCGGGAGTGGCCTGAGTTGCAAACCGCGGGCTTGTACCTGGTCCGCAGGATCTGGGGGACTGCTTTTGTTCGCGCGTACCTTCGCCTACCTTCTGAAGGGCGCTTGGCTGCCTGCTTGCATTGAGTGGTGGGCTGGCTGCGCCTCCCGTGGCTCCGGCCGGCGGGCAATGCGGCGCCGAGAATCCCGCAAATCACCGCGGCCGCCTGTTGCGATCAGAGCCGGCCATCGTCCACGCCACTGGGGACCAGGCAGTCCACTCTGGGGCTGCCAGACGGAAGGGCAAGGCCGCGAGTAGGAGGTCTGTCTCTAACTGGGAGCCAGCACGTCGTAAGAAAAATGCGACCCAATTATTGGGGAAGAAGAGAAGTCCCAAAGACCCCAACTGGATTGAAAGCCAAAAAAAAAAAAAAAAAAAAAAAAAAAAAAAAAAAAAAAAATGGTTTGGGAGAGAAGACACCGTATTTCCCAAAATAATTTTTTAAAAGCCCAAAACCTACCGACACCCACGTTGGGAACAGCTGGAAGCACCGCTTCAGTATGCAACTCTTGGTGGCGAATTTGAAAAAGCGGCGGAATTTGGTCTTCGCTGTGTAGGACCTAGGGACCGCTATGGTGGTTTTCAGACCCAGAGTGGCGGCAAAAGAAAAAAAAAAATTTTTTTTCTTTTTAAGAAGCACGGTGCCACTCTCCTTTCGTCGTTTTTGCCTTTACAAAATTTGGCTTTTGCAAAAACAAAAGTTTTTGTGGGGCTTAACAAGTTCCATTCGGGAGAGAAACTCACGATTTTAAAAGAGGTGAAATTAGGCGGTGAGTACGTGGGAGCGCGGAGGAGTGACGGAATTTTCAGTCCTGCTTGAGAGGGGACGCAGCCCCTCACATTTTCTAAAACAAAACCAATTTCGAAAGAGGGAAAAAAGTAGCCCCAGAGTAAAATCGTCCACAATGAATTTAAGCTACAGGCAGAGGAAATCGCACCCAATAATAGGACCCAATCTGAGAAAAAAGGGTGGGGGTGGAGAGGTCGGGCAGAGGGAGTTAACTGCCGCGGCACAATAGAATTAATGAGATTAACCAAGGCAATTAGGCCGCCCGCCCAGCTCGGCTAGTCCGCGGCCCGGCTGCGGAATGGAAAAGATTAGGTTAATTTCATTAATTCGGAATCCACAATCTCTTTTCAGGCCTTATAACCCCCTCCCCTTGGCACCTCTCCCCTCCCCCAACCCCCTTCCCCCACCCAAAGGAAAAGAGCGGCTGTTTGTCATCTGCATATTACCAGGAACTAAATCCAGGATGACGTCGACTCAGTATAAAACCAACAAGAGGTTCAGCTGGTCTGAGCTCCGTCCTACCCGCGGGTTGAGTTCAGCGAACGCTGTGGCTAGGGGAGGGCGGGAGGAGGGAGAGCGGACGCAGGGGGCGGGGAGGGGCGCCGGGCTGCGCGCTCGCCGGCGCTCTCTTTCGATTTGGTCGGCGGCTGAAGGAGAGTGGACCCCCCCCCCCACTTTTAGGCTCTGTCCTCGGCGAGTTCCCGCCGTCCCCCGGTCCCGGCACGGGGCTCGGGGATGCCCGCCAGCATGTTCAGCATCGACAACATCCTGGCCGCCCGGCCGCGCTGCAAGGACTCGGTGCTGCCGGTGGCGCCCAGCGCGGCGGCTCCCGTCGTCTTCCCGGCCCTGCACGGGGACTCGCTCTACGGCGCCAGCGGCGGCGCCTCCTCGGACTATGGCGCCTTCTACCCGCGCCCCGTGGCCCCCGGCGGCGCGGGCCTCCAGGCCGCGGTAGGCGGCTCCCGCCTCGGCTACAACAACTACTTCTACGGGCAGCTGCACGTGCAGGCGGCGCCCGTGGGCCCGGCCTGCTGCGGGGCCGTGCCGCCGCTGGGCGCCCAGCAGTGCTCCTGCGTCCCGACGCCCCCAGGTAGGGTCGCGTTCCCTCCGGCCTCTGCCGCCCACTGCGGTCCTTAGCCCCTAGGGCCAGTTGGTTAATTCACCTTCCTCAAACGTTGCTCCTCTTGCAAGTCCCCCCCTCCGCTTTTGCGGGTCGGGCGCCGGAGTTTGCAAACTTCTTGCTGCAAACTTTTGTCCAGAGTTCGAGAAAACTAATTCAGTGCCTGCACGGGGAGACTGGGTTTTTGTTTTTGTTTTTTTAAAATAATCTAACTGGCTTTGGGGGGTGTGCGGGTAGGCGCTCTCACATGCTCCCTTCTTTTCCCTGCACCCCTGATTCCTGCGCACCCCCAATTCCCAGCACCCCCTTGCAGACGACTTCTAAGTGGAAGAGGGTCGCGGGCTGGCGGGCGGGCCGTGGCGAGGGCGGGTGGCTGACCGTGCGCCCCACTCTGTCGCAGGCTATGAGGGCCCCGGCTCGGTGCTGGTGTCCCCGGTACCGCACCAGATGCTGCCCTACATGAACGTGGGCACGCTGTCGCGCACCGAGTTGCAGCTTCTCAACCAGCTGCACTGCCGGCGGAAGCGGCGGCACCGCACTATCTTCACTGACGAGCAGCTCGAAGCGCTCGAGAACCTCTTCCAGGAGACCAAGTACCCGGACGTGGGCACTCGCGAGCAGCTGGCCCGGAAAGTGCACCTCCGGGAGGAGAAAGTGGAGGTAGGAGCCGGGCCTTGCCGCGGGTGCCTAGCGGTCCTTCCCCGCGAGGTGGGGCCCCAGACGGGTTTGCCCAGCCGTACTTGGCTCTCCCCGCACTTTAAAAACGTCCCGATGGCGGCCCGCAGGCTGCTGGAGGGCGCTTTAGGCCCAGGAAGTTGAATGAAAACGCGGAAGCGGGAGCGAGCGGCTCCCCTCCTTTTGTTGGCCTGCGCCGGGTGTCCCGCCGCCACACCGCGCTCCCGGGGTACCCCGGGACTGGGGGAAGCGCTCCTTTGATCTGAACTGTTTTGTCCTCCGTTGCGCAACAGGTCTGGTTTAAGAACCGCCGCGCCAAATGGAGGCGGCAGAAGCGGTCCTCATCGGAGGAGTCGGAGAACGCGGAGAAGTGGAACAAGACATCGTCCTCGAAGGCATCGCCGGAGAAGAGGGAAGAGGAAGGTAAAAGCGATTTGGACTCGGACAGCTGACGGCCGCGGAACACTTGCCCGTGTTACTTGCCTGACTCGAAGGACTTGCACAGACAGACGATGCTACTTTCTTGCACACGCGCTGCCTTGCGGGAGGGGGTCGAGAAAGAGAAACGAGGAGCTGTAAATAGTGTACAGAGCCGGGAGGGTCGGCGCCTGGGGTCGGGGCGCGCCGGGACCCACAGCCCAGCAGCCTCAGGCTGCTTGCGCCTCATCCCCACCGTAGTATTTATAGTTAAATTAAGGGTGACAGTACAATAAAGTGATGGCAATGTAGACGGGCCACATTCTGTATTTCGTACCCCCATCCCCCACCCACCACCATCAATCTGGAGCCAAGAAAAGAAATCTATGTAGTCCATAACCTCAGAGGAAAAATTGAGCAGCTCTGATCTACCAAAACAAACAAGAAACGAAACTCTGGGTAACAGTCACAGCACGGGTATCCTGGTTTAAAAGGAAACCTTATGTCTAGGTAGGGTTGGAGAGTAGCATCGTTGGGCCGGGAGGAGAGGAGGTACCGCACCACTGCGGTTGAGAGGGGCAGCCTGGGTCCCTGACTCCTCTCTACTGCGAGGAGAAGGAGAGCTCCTTCCCTCGCTGATGACAGAGAGGTGGGAGCTAGGAGAGTCCTGGAGCTCCCTCTCCCCCAGCCCGCCCAGCTTGACCCCGCTCCCGAAAATCCTAAGGCGGCAGGCAGGGGTGCCAGCTCCTCCAGCGCTTTCCTGGATCTTCCACAGCTGCTCCAGTTGCCCACCTCCACAAGCTAGCTGCCCCTTCCCCCAGGGCAAGCGTTTCTGCTCTGGCATCTCTGAGCTGTGCGCCCTAGGGCTGGCCGGGACCAGGCGCTGCTCCTGCTGCGCTGCACTTCTCCCTGGGCATCTGGAGTGACCAAGGCCGCGCATGATGCCCTCTCAAGGCCAGCCTTGTCTAAGAGCGCACCGCACCGCTGGTGGGGTCACTTCCAGGTGGTGGCACTGACACCTCCTTCTGCTTCCCCAGACTATCTCCCCTCTGCACCAGCTGGGTGGAGAAGGGAGCGCCTGGGGAATGCACCCAGTGCGCGGTGGGCAGTTTATGAAGGATTGGAGAACCCCATCCCCACCCCCAACCCCGGTGCCGATAAACGTCTGGGCCAGGGATGAAGACAAGAGCCTGCCCTCTGCATGGTTCCCCAGGCCGTCGTGGGGACGGAATTCGAGACTAAAGGCCAGCAGGAATGGCTTTCAACTTTATTCGTTTTTCCATTTTATAGACTTAAAGCTAAGGCTCAGAGAGCTTTTCAGCTTGGCCTCCGGCAATAGCCGGCCACTGGGACTTGTTCTTTCTCTTACGCTACCTTGGGTATTTGGTGCAAGGTCCATCCAGAGAAAGGTTGTGCATCCTGGCTTTGGGACACAGCACTTGAAAAGTAACTGTATTTTACAAGCGGCGGTGTGTTTTTTTCACAGCGTGCACATTTGCAAGGTAAAAATGACTCCTGTAGCAGGTAGCGGGCAGTGGGCAAAATGATATCTGTGAAATATGTGTGACCACACATTACTGCCTTTTTAATGAGGGGTGTCCCTAGACAATAGAAAGAGGCAGTGTTTCGGAGGCTGGGTCTGCCTCAGGGGGCAAGATTGCTTTGGTTCTTATCCAGACTTCATTTTGTGACCTCGGGGAAGTTAGGTAACCCCTCTGATCCCTCGCCTTCTGTAACTAAAATGGAAATGGTCATAGTGTCTGCTTCCCAGGGTGGCTGTGGACTTTAAAGGCCCCAACTTACATAGAATGGCACCGGGTATAAGGGAATCCTTCAACACAGCTTTTTACATTTTTTTAATATTATGATTGATACTGTGTCAGACTCAATACTTCAAGATTTATATACATTATCTTATTTTACCTTTCAAGAACTCTTAAGCATTGGGGAATGTTTTCACCATTTTACAGATGAGGAAATTAAGGTTCTGAAAGGTTAAATACTTTAACAACCTATAGCTTGTAAGAAATAAAGAGACATCATCTTTGCCCAAGTGAGTTGTACCGTAATTAGAAATGTTTTCATTAACAGTTCTTGTGAGAAATATTCAAAGAAGCCTTTATGTGAATTTCAAATGAATCTTGCAATGGCTGTTAACATACCTCCGGCTTAGACTTCCAGGGTGGTGGGAGGACCTTGCCTGCCTTGTACCCCCTGCTTCCCAATAGTCCATGTTCTTGGATGGTGTCCTCTGTGCTACTGGAGAGGAATGAGCCTGCAGGGAGATCTGGAACATTCTAACGTAAGGCAGAGTGGGCAGTGTTATTCCACCCAGGGAATTTATTTTTATTTTTTATTTTTTTGAGACAGAGTCTCAGTCTGTTGCCCACGCTGGAGTGCAGCAGTGTAGTCTTGGCTCACTGCAACCTCCACCTCCCAGGTTCAAGTGATTCTCCTCTCTCATCCTCCCAAGTGGCTGGGATTACAGGCATAAGCCACCATACCTGGCTAATTTTCTTGTCTTTTTAGTAGAGACAGGGTTTCACCATGTTGGCCAGGCTGGTTCCTGACCTCAAGTGATCTACCAGCCTCGGCCTCCCAAAATGCTGGGATTACAGGCATGAACCATAGCGCCCAGCCCTACCCAGAGAAATTTGACTTCTGCAGGGCTATTTATAAACTCCTGTGTGTGTCTTTGTAGGTGACTTGTTCTCAGGCCCCTAATAAAAAACAATTGTTCATTTTTCTAAAAATCTGCATTTACCTAATCTGGAAAGAGGTCTATAGCAAGTGTTAGGGGCAGGGGAATTGAGGGAGGGATAGATTCTTGTTCCCTATTAGTGTTTGGTGAAAAGCCATGGCAAATGGAGGGAAGAGCGGGCCAAGAGATGTCAGAGAGCTCTCCTGTCTTGGCCCGGGGCAGGCCCAAGATGGCAGGAGAAAGCTCTTTCACTATCCTTGTCTCCACATCAGAATCCCCTGCAAAGTGTTTCAGGATTGGCCCTGCTCACAGGAAATAAACATAGTATCTGGAGTGAAGAGGGAACTGCCAGGATGGTCTAATTATAGTCCACCCACCCACCTTCCCGGATGGCTATGGGGCTCAAACCTCTGTCAGCCTGGCTGTTGGTGTTAGGAAGGCTGGATGCGGTCATGGAGCAAAAGGTACTTAGGCTTCTAGAGCCCTCTTTGGCTGAGCCATGGGCCTTGGTAGTTTTCTTCAGTGGGAATTTGGGTTATGGTGCTGATAGGTAGTGTGTATATGTGCTAAAGTGGACAAGGTGTCAGCCAGGTGATTTTGCCTCAGTGATTTCCAATCTGCACCCACAGCCCCAGACCACCAAAGGTGTTTTGCCCATTTCATAGTTGGGTAAACTGAGGCACAAAGCTAACACAAAGTGGTCTGCAAGGGACCTAGCTTTTGTGATTGCCATAAATCAGGCTGCCTCACAGAACCCGGGCTGTTCTTTTGGGTGGCAATATAAACCTATTAACTCTATATAAAAGTTCACCTACAGCAAATGGCCACAGGAGTGTAGTTGCCCCTGGGGGGTGTAAGCTTGAATCTGTCACAAAGTGCCAGACAGAGTCTAGCAAAGAACAGTTAGGACAACGTAACCCCTAATGTTAGTCTAGCACTTTCCACTGCAAAGCCCTTCTGCATCTCAGGCCCTCAGGAGGCAGAATGCAGCCTATTTGGCACTATTTGGGGGACGGAGGCTCAGAGAGACTAAAAGCTTTGCCGGGAACAAATAATAAGCCCTGGACCCCTAGACCTCAGCAGACTTTCCACCCACCTCTTAGGACGGTGGGGAGGTATGAGGTAATGGCTTCCAGGTGTCTCAGGTCATGTGCACCAAGGAGGACACTGGCTGGAAGGAACTGATGTAAGGAAAAGTGCAGGGTGTGGGGGAAGAAACGGGGAGTCTGAGGTTCTGAGTGTCACCCCGGAGGGTGCGTTCTAGCCGCTCTGAGCAGTCTGCTGGGCACTGGTTGGGGGAAAGGCTTGAAAACAATTGCTTTACAAAGAGCAACCACAGAAAGTGTATTTCAGTTACAGTTCTTTAATCAAGTTGTCTTTCTGACATTGGAACTTTGACCTAAGGGTTTTAATCCTCATGTAAAGGACATCTTTTTCTTTCTTTCTTTTTTTTGAGACAGAGCTTGCTCTGTCACCCAGGCTGGAGTGCACTGGTGTGATCTCTGCTCGCTGTAACCTCTACCTCCCAGGTTCAAGTGATTCTTGTGTCACAGCCACCCGAGTAGCTAGCACTATAGACGTGCACCACTGTGCCTGGCTAATTTTTTTGTATTTTTAGTAGATACGGGGTTTCACCATGCTGGCCAGGCTGGTCCTGAACTCCTGACCTCAAGTAATCTGTCCATTTCAGCCTCCCAAAGTTCGTGTGAGCCATGATGCCTGGCGTAAAGGACATCATTTTAATGTGTACGTGTGAGACCAAAGTGAACAGATTCTTCTTTTGTTTCTTTGTGCGTTTGTGTGGGGTGGTGGATAAATGGGAGCCAAGGGGTAGAGGTGACAGGGAGCTTTGTTTCTGAGTTGTATCAGGTTTTAAGTGACTCAAGTAAAATAGTTTAAACACCAAGACCCTCCCACCCAAAGATACCTTGCCGTGCTGGCCTTCTGACCCCAAGATCTGTACTTCCGGACCTCAAGTTCACTGCACACCTCCTTAAGTAAAAAACAGGAGGGCAGATGCAAACCTCCCACCTTGGGGAGGCCAGGGCAGCATGTTGTGAGTGGACAGCTGGTGGCTGGCCTTTAGAACCACGCTGGGCCAAGCGTCCATGTGGATGGGGTCACATACCGAGTGACCTGGGACAGATTTCTTAAGCTCTATCAGGTTCCTTCCTCACCTGCAAAATGGGTTTGGGTAGAGGACTAAGGATTATGGAAGTAAAGAACCCAGCAGAGTGTCTGACACATTTATCACTGTAGGTTTTGAAAAACACTTGATAACGTCCTGCCTAAGTAGACTGGAATTAGGAATTAAGGAATGCACCTTGTTTTTAACTGTTGTTGGTTTAGGAGCTTATGCATGACCACAGGACACAAACTCTTAACGAAATTAAATGTGATTGCCATGGATTTCAAACAAGGAAACATCTGATAAGGCATAATAGCTTGCATTCTCTCAGAGAGGTTTAGGACAAGGAGATTTAGATGAAGAAAGAGAAAATTTAGAGTGGATTGGGATTTGATTTCCAAGGTTTGTGAAATGACCTTGACATTTTTGAAATGCAAAATGAAAACAAAACCCAGCAGCTGGGGCCGAGTCCCCTGAAAGCTCCGGATCCTGCCAAGTCTGTTAGCTGCTAGAACTTCTCGATTGTCGAGGGAATGTAAGACATCTCTGGGGCTTGTCCCTAGTGCTGTATGACAACACAGAAGACTTCTGCTTGTCCCCACTTGGTTTTAAATCTGGGAAAGATAAACAGCATTGTCTTTGCAATCTGAATGACCCACCGAACAAACAGGATGAATTATGGCATGTTGCGGTATTTTAAAGTGGGTCTGTAATTTTTGGATTCCAGCAGCTTTCATTTGTTCTAAAGTGTCCAGCCCTGGGAAGCTTCAGTGAGGAAAGATTTTAAGAATTTCTCTCCCAACCCCTCCCCTCTCCTTAAGAGTTTGTTCCATTTATACCTTCTGTTTTCCCAATTTTGAGCTCCTCCAAAGTCTGTTGATGAAATCAAGTGGTCAGATTTAATTGAGTGAACTGCATCTTGCCCATTGCCTGCAATGCCCTCTCTTAACCTAAGCTGATTTATATAAACTCTAATTGGTGAGATAATTTTAGCTGTGATGGACAGAGTTGAGAAGTGTCCTTATCACTTCCTCACTGACCTACTGATTGCATGATGCCGGGCCCAGGACAGGCTTCGACCCTGTTGCATGATCAGTGAGGCTGACCTCAGACAAGGCCCCTGCAGCTTCCGGAGGCAGATTCTCCTTGTGAAACCCAGGAAGGCCCATCTCCTCAACATGAATATTCTTTACCCTGGCTATTTTGTTTTTGTTTCTGTTTTTGTTTTGAGATGGAGTCTCGCCCTGTCGCCCAGGCCGAAGCACAATGGGTGATCTTGGCTCACTGCAACCTCCGCCTCCTGGGTTCAAGTGATTCTCCTGCCTCAATCTCCTGAGTAGCTGGGACTACAGGCACACACCAACCATGCCCAGCCAATTTTTCTATCTTTAGTAGAGATGGAGTTTCTCTACTTTGGCCAAGCTGGTCTCGAACTCCCAACCTCGTGATCTGCCCGTCTTGGCCTCCCAAAGTGCTGGGATTACAGGCGTGAGCTACTGCGCCCAGCCCCCCTGGCTATTTTCTTTCTCGCAGCTCTCAGAACTAACACACAGTAATTTGTTTAAATTTTTTTTCTTTGTGGTGATAGGTCAGAAATCTCTGACTAATATGAAATTTTCAGAGAAAAGACCTGTGTCATCCAGCAGCCTGCAATGAGTAACATGGTTGTGGCCACAGGTGTAGCATCCCAAACAGGCTGCACACAGCACAGTGGCAGTGATCTTGTGGCCACGGGGCCTCCTGGGGAACTGACACTCTGGCAGGGCGTTCTTTTGCAGAGTGGGAGCTTGCAGGCTTGTTGGGGCCAGCGGGGAGGAATGTTGTTTCAGAGGCCCACATCGCCAGGAAGAGGGCTCAGTGCAGACAGCTTTGGGGCCAGCATGCGTCTGAATCACATAGGGCGGTGTTTGACCAGCCTCACAGTGATGGTGCCCGCTTTAATCATGTCCCAAGCAAACTATTGCCATCATCCAGCGAGGCCAAGAGACACTTCTTTCCAGATGGGATGTGGCCAACCCTCCTTTGAAAATCCTCAAAGTGCAAACTATGGGACCAGAAAAAGAAAACTACCCTTCTCCAAGAAACAAGGAGGCCCTCCGCGCTTGGCACGTTCCCCTCTGCGAGGAAGACTCAGCGTTCTGGAGTTGGAATCACAGCTGTCGTTTCATCTGAAGATGTTCGGACTATTACAGAGGCCAGATGGCTGGGACATTAGAGAATGCACATGTTCATCATTGTTTTGTACTTGAGGAATAAATATTTATATCTGAAACCAAGTGGATCACTTTCTACTGAAGTGGGTGTTGAGTCCCCCTACCCGGTCCTAAGTGTAACCCCAGCTCACATGATTCCCATCACACTCAGAACCTTCAAAGAGGTTGTCCCCTCTCCACTGGTGCAGGGCCCCAGGAGTGTGACGATGCATCTATTTAGGGATTGTTTCTGTTTCTAGTTGGCTTTTGCCGTTAGAGGACTCCTGATGTGAATGGCTGAAGTGGAGAACTAGGACCTCTGTCCTTGGCTTGAGGACACCTCCTGTATTTGTTTTGGTTCTTGCCTATGTGGTAACTGGAAGCAGATATACATGTGAGTGGATGAAAACTTAACCCTTTTCTTCACTGAAATTAAAGCTCTGAAAATATTGTAGGTCTTTATGGTTTGATTTTATCTTTACAAAAGATGTTCATGTGTAGTTTCCTTTTAAAAGAATGGGAAATAGGTCAGGCATGGTGGCTCACACCTGTCATCTCAGCACTTTGGGAGGCTGAGGTGGGAGGATTGCTTGAGCCCAACAGTTTGAGACCAGTATAGGCAACGTGGAGATACCCCATGGTCTCTACAAAAAATACAAAAATTATCTAGGTGTGGTGGCATGCACCTGTAGTTCCAGGTACTCAGGAGGCTAAGGTGGGAGGATTGCTTGATTCTGGGAGGTGGAGGCTGCAGTGAGCTATGACCGCACCGCTACACCCCAGCCTGGGTGACAGAAAGAGACCCTGTCTCAGAATTAAAAAGATGGGAAATATTTTCTGCAACACTGGAGTGTGTTGTAAAGAATGTACTTTCCATTTTTTCAGGGATTGACAGTTTCAGAATCATTTTCTTGAGTACATCCTTCTCTGATCCTCTGTACAGTCTTATGAGGTAGAAGGATGGGGCCGCTGTCACTCCGTTATGTAGTAACAGTTACTGTAATAGCTTTTACTGTGTCCAGCACTGGTTTTTATTATCTGCATTTTATTTATGCTTGTCCCAGCATCTGGGACAAACAGAGGCTGGCATTATTGTTGCCATTTTGTAGAAGATAGGATTGGTTCTTGGACTCCCAGTCTAGTGCTCTTTCTACACTGCTTGACTATATCACTTAATAAGGAACAGCCAGGAGGTCTGAATTCAAATTCCTGCCTGGTGGTCACCAGCAAGCAGTGACTTTTGAGTTTCAGCCCCCTTCTTTCCAAAATGAGAAAATCATAGCTGGCTTGTGCTTAAAATGGGGTGGCTAAAGTCTAACATTATAATTCCTTGTAACACATACGAATTACCTGGGGTGGCTGGCCGGGTGTGCTGGCTCACACCTGTAATCCCAGCACTTTGGGAGGCCAAGGTGGGAGGATCCAGACTGGGCAACATAGTAAGACCCCCATCTGTACAAAAATAAAAATAAAAATTAGCTGGGCACGGTGGCACACATCTGCAGTCCCAGCTACTTGGAAGGCTGAGGCAGGAGGATCACTTGAGCCTGGGGGGTCGAGGCTGCAGTGAGCTGCGGTTGCACCTCTACACTCTGGCCTGGGTGACACAGAGTGAGACCCTGTGTCGCAAAGAAAAAAAAAATTACCTGGGTTTTTGCAAGTACAAATGATTAATCATGGTAAATATATCAACACATTAAAAATAGTCGTAAGCACATAATGAAACAAAATATTTTTTGAAGATCTTCAACAACAATAGTGGTAATAATGATCTCTCTTTTTTTTAATTTAATTTTTTCGAGACAGAGTCTCACTTTGTCACCCAGGCTGGAGTGCAGTGACATGATCTCAGCTCACTGCAACTTCCGCCTCCTGGGTTCAAGTGATTCTTCTGCCTCAGCCTCCTGAGTAACTGGGACTATAGACATGTGCCACCACGCCCAGCTAATTTTTCGTATTTTTAGTAGAGGCCAGGTTTCACCATGTTAGCCAGAATGGTCTCGATCTCCCGACCTCATGATCTGCCCGCCTTGTGCTGGGATTACAGGCATGAGCCACCGCGCCCGGCCAATAATGGTCTCCAGTTAGCACATAAATATTAAAAAGATGCTTACTCTGTGCCAGATACTGTTCTAGATGCTAGAGATACAACCTCTGCCCTCATGGAATTTTATATTCTCCTGGGGAAGACAATCACTAAACAAGTAGACAGGTTGTAATTTCATTTTTCTTTTTTTTTTTTTTGAGATGGAGTCTCGCTCTGTAGCCCAGGCTGGAGTGCAGAGGCATGATCTTGGCTCACTGCAACTTCCATCTCCCAGGTTCAAGCGATTCTCCTGCCTTAGCCTCCTGAGTAGCTGGGATTACAGGTGTGTGCCACCACACTCAGCTAATTTTTGTGATTTTACTAGAGATGGGGTTTCACGGTATTGGCCAGGCTGGTCTCAAACTCCTGACCTCAAGGGATCCACCTGTCTCAGCCTCCCAAAGTGCTGGGATTACACACGTGAGCCACCACACCTAGCCTACAAGCTGTAATTTCAGACAGTGGTAAGTACTAGATGAAACCTAAGTCTGGGGAGGGGATAGAGGGACTGGGGTAGGATGCGGTTACTTCACAGTGTGGTCTAAGGCCTATGTGGTGAGGGGATTCCATGTCATCTCAAGTAATCCTCCATGACAGAGGTTGGCAAACTGCAGCCCATGAGTCAATCCAGTCCATTGCCTATTTTGTCAATAAAGTTTTATTGGAATGCAGCTATGCCCATTTATTTATGTCCGTGGTTGCTTTCCTTCTATAATGGCAGAGTTGAATAGTTGCAATGGAGACTGTATGGCCCACAGAACAAATTATTTACTATTTGTTCTTTCACAGAAAATGTTTGCCAACCCCAGTCTAAACTTTATTAGAGCCTAAACCAGAAATGGAGACGATTGCTAATAAGTGATGAAGCCAGGATTTCCACCTGTCTGCCTTGTGGCTCATTTCCTTTGTCTGTGGTCTTAGCACAGTGCTAGGCGCCCTGATGATGTCTCAGAGGATCTAGGGGTGGAGAGCAGAGGGTGGGCTAGAAGGCTGGGTATTGAAGAGCATGATATGGTGCCTGATCTTAAGAAGTGCTATTTTGGTGACATAGTCTACATGTGTAGGAAATGATTTCAGAATCATATAAAACAGGATAACAAGAATGCGAAACTATGTGGTATTAAGTAGAAGATAAAGAGGGAAGACAGTTTCAAACCCAGGAGGCTTCCTGGAGGAAGTGAAAATCGCAGGAATGTTAGGCTTTGGCCATGCAGAGCAGAGACGCGGAGACAGTTATGGTAGCAGCAAGGATGTTGCCCTGCACAGACCAGACAGGAGCTGCCGGCCGTCACACCCAACACTCCCTTCATCCATTTATCCAACACTTGCCAATCCCCTACTGGGTGCTGAGTCGGGTCACAAACATGAATAAAGTAGTGCCCGTCATCAGTTGTGTGAATTAGGCTGATCCAAAAGCTAAATGACTATGTAGAGGTGGAGGGGTGGGGAATCCCATGAGAACTGTGGTTGGGCAGAGGAGGGGTTCTTTTTTTTTGAGACGGGGTTTCGCTCTTGTTGCCTAATCTGGAGTGCAATGGCACGATCTTGGCTCACCACAACCTCCGCCTCCTGGGTTCAAGTGACTTTCCTGCCTCAGCCTCCCAAGTAGCTGGGATTACAGGCATGTGCCACCACACCTGGCTAATTTTGTATTTTTAGTAGAGATGGGGTTTCTCCGTGTTGGTCAGGCTGGTCTTGAACTCCCAACCTCAGGTGATCCGCCCGCCTTGGCCTCCCAAAGTGCTGTGATTATAGGCGTGAGCCATGGTGCCCAGCTAAGGAGGGGTTCTAAGTAGGCTTCTGGCAATGGATCACTGCAGCTGGGCAGTTTGGGCTGGGGTACAAGGGCCAAGCCTTTCGGGAAGAGGAAACCTCTTGAGCAGAGGCTTGGTGGTGGCAAAGTGGGCTGTGAGGAAGAAGCCCCTGGGACGGACTTGGCTAAACAAAGACTGGAAGGAATTGAGGGCAGGAATTTGGGAATCCACAGTCTGGTAGGTGCTTAGTTCACTACTTTAAAGCCAACTCTTTGTTTCAGAGTATTCAAACCTACAGAACAGTTTTGCCTCCCCTTCCAGACCCCTGAAGATGATCAGGGAGATGGCCATGGCTCTGTGACCACTGTCATCTTCAGGCTCTTCTGGCCAAGGGAGACCGCAGGCTGTCGTCTATCAGCATCTGCTTGGCATCCTCCCTGTCTGCTATCAGAGGACAGAAAAATCATTCAGAACCTTCTGCAGAAGTGGGCACTTTCAGGGTTTTGTTTGTTTGTTTCCCTGCTTGTTTTTGGAAGGTATTTTAAGATGCAGTGATTTGGGTCCTGGTAGCGATTTATCAAGATAATTTTTCCAGATGGCCATGATTCTTGGTAGTTGACATGCCCAGGACCCCCGTTGCTCTATGTTCTTCTTCAGCCTTAGAACCAATCCTTCCCCATGGGAGCTGGCCTGGGCATGTGTGCAGCATCTTACAGCTTATAAAACCCCCTTAGTAGCTATTAACTCTCTGTCCCTACAATGACCATGAGATGTCAGTATAGCAGGAACTGTTGTCTCCATTTTACTGAGGAGGAACTGGATCAGAGAGGTCCACCTGCTTTCCGAAGATCACACAGCCACAAGGGGAAGAGCAGAAGGACAGTTTTCCAGGCCTTTGAACTTTCCATTTGTATCCAGCACTGTCTACACTCAAGGGTGTAGCTGCTTTTCCTGGTTGTGGCTGTGTATTGGTTTCAGCATTAGATGCTGGCTCAAACTCAAGCTGGTGACTAAATCCTCCAAATGCCACTTCCTCCAGGCAGTCTTCATGGTCTGCGCTAGCCTTTCTCAGGTCTCAGAGATTTTGACCTGGTTTCTTGAACATGCTTAGAGTTCACTCATGCCCACACTGCCATGCTATCCCCTTCTCCAGATAAACCAAGCTTCATTTCTGCCAGTGACTGTGAGGTTCTAAAACCTTAAGAGTGCAGATCTGTCCCAAATATCTCTTGCTGACATCCTCTCCACATATTTTGCAGATTTCCATGGCGTTCCCATAGAACT
The DNA here is from genome assembly GCA_963573645.1 of Pithecia hirsuta. Classification (NCBI taxonomy): domain Eukaryota; kingdom Metazoa; phylum Chordata; class Mammalia; order Primates; family Pitheciidae; genus Pithecia; species Pithecia hirsuta. Next base: position 37,854 of record CAUYLZ010061617.1, read on the forward strand.
TTGCCCTTTTCATGTCAAGAGGGATTATCTCCATTCAAAACCTCTGGTAGGCTCACGTCTATAATCCCAGCACTTTGGGAGGCTGAGGCAGGTGGATCACTTGAGACCAGGTGTTCGAGACCATCCTGGGCAACATGGTGAAACCTAGTCTCTACTAAACATACGAACATTGGCTGGATGTGGTGGCACTCGCCTGTAATCCCAGCTCCTCGGGAGGCTGAGGCAGGAGAACTGCTTGAACTTGGGAGGCAGAGTTTGCAGTGAGCCGAGATCGTGCCACTGCACTTCCGCCTGGGTGACAGAGCAAGACTCTATCTCAAAAAAACCCAAACCAAAACAAACAAACAAAAAAACCCTGGTAAAAGGCAAGCCTGGAGTTATGTTAACTCATAGCATGGATCTATTTTTAAGCTCCTTCCTCCCAGGGAATGGGGCACAGGTCAGTGAGGACACTGAAGACAGTGAGTGTATATTAAGCTTTTTGCAGCCTATGAGTGATTTTCACCCACAGTCTCTCATTGGGGTATAGCCTCCCTTTGGGGCAAGTGTTCTCCCTGTCACATGTAGGAGGCGAGGGGCCTTGTAAAGCTCAGGGCTGTGAGTGAGCACGGGTTGTGGGATGGGCAGGTGGTAAGTGGTCCCCGGGCCAAACATAGTGGTTTTACAACCCTGAGTCTTGCTGACTAGACCTCTGGCGGGGCAGTCCAGGAGGAGTGGCTTGACTGCTTGCCCTAGCTTAGCTTAGCCAGGCTTAGCTCTCAGGCCCAGGGGAGTTGCTCTCCTGGTTGGTAGGAACCAAACCCTTCTGTGAGCTCAGCAGCCAGGCAGGGAGAATGGGGCTACTTCTCTGAGCATGAAGTGGAAAGAACAGGAAGGATTTCCCTCCACCGGACCTGCTGTTCTTTCTGGGGGATTTGACAGCAACTCTCAGGCCCAAAATGGGGTCAGGGAGGTGTGGAGTGTATCTCTAGCTGCAGCATCAGCCCCTCCACCTTCCATGTTGGATTATTGCAAAGTTAGGGTTTGAATTAGGACTAAGCATAGGGCTGAGGAGGAACAGGGCAGAAGAGAACTGGATTAGCTGTTGGAAGTTAGGCCTCCACCACTTTCCGGCTCAGGGAACCTTGGCTGCCACACTCAACATCTCTGGGCCTCAGTTTCCCCATTTGTTGAAAAGAGTCATCAGCCACAGGTAGTGCTTTGGGAGGCTGAGGCGGGAGGATCACTTGGGACCATGAGTTTGAGACCAGCCTGGGCAACATTGCAAGACCCCTGTCTACAAAAGAATTTTAAAAAGAAAATAGAAGCTGAGTGCGGTGGCTCACACTTGTAATCCCAGCACTTTGGGAGGCTGAGGCAGAGGGGATCACGAGGTCACGAGTTCAAGACCAGCCTGGCCAACATGGCGAAACCCCATCTTTACTAAAAATACAAAAATTAGATGAGTGTGGTAGCAGACACCTGTAATCCCAGCTACTTAGGAGGCTGAGGCAGGAGAATTGCTTGAACCCAGGAGGCAGAGGTTGCAGTGAGCTGAGATTGCACTATTTTACTCTAGCCTGGGCAACAAGAGCGAAACTCCATCTCTTAAAAAAAAAAAAAAAAAGAGTCATGAGTCCTGCCTTGTCCAGCTGTCAGGGTAGCTGAGTGGCTCACATGATCCAGGGACTGTCAGCATGCTGGGCCACTGGTCCCAGGCTTGAGTGTTGGTGTCCCAGTGCACGAGAACTTTGGACTATATTTGGCAGTGTCTCTTTCAGCTTTGACATTCTTTTTTTTTTTTTTTTTTGAGATGGAATTTTGCTCTTGTTGCCCAGGCTGAAGTGCCATGGTGCAATCACGGCTCACTGCAACCTCTACCTCCCAGGTTCAGGCTATTCTCCTGCCTCAGCCTCCCAAGTAGCTGGGATCACAGGTATGCTATACCACCATACCTGGCTAATTTTGTATTTTTAGTATAGATAGGGTTTCTCCATTTTGGTCAGGCTGGTCTCAAACTCCCAACCTCAGGTGCTCTGCCTGCCTGGGATTACAGGCGTGAGCTACCATGCCTGGCTGACATTTCTTTTTTTTTTTTTTTTTAAAGACGGGGTTCCACCTGCCTTGGCCTCCAAACTGCTTGGATTACAGGCGTGAGCCACCATGCCTGGCCAACATTTTTTATTGACTCCCCCACATCTAAGTTGCTTCATGGGATATGGCTTAGTCAGGGACCTGGCCTGAGATGACTTGCCTACCATGCCCTAGACACCTGTCTTGCAGTGCAGGCCACTGACCCGGTTCTTTCTCAGAAGGCCTTTGTGGGTCATTTAGATGGTGCCTTTTAGGGAAACATAGGGTCTCCAGAAACATTGGGCACCACCTTCTCTCCTCCTGGAGTAGGTTGGATTCTGTCCCCCAAAAATATATGTTCAAGGCTTAACACCCAGATCCTGTGACTGTAACCTTATTCAGAAAAAGGGTCTTGGCTGGGCACGGTGGCTCATGCCTATAATCCCAGCACTTTGGGAAGCCAAGGGGAGGGGCAGATCACTTGAGGTTAGGAGTTTGAAAGCAGCCTGGCCAACATGGTGAAACCCTGTCTCTACTAAAAATTCAAAAAAATCAGTCGGGCATGGTGGTGCATGCCTGTAATCCCAGCTACTCCGGAGGCTGAGGCAGGAGAATTGCTTGAACCTGGGAGGCAGAGGTTGCAGCAAGCTGAGATGATCCCGCTGCACTCCAGCCTGGGCAACAGAGTGAGACTCTATCTCAAAAAAAAAAAAAAAAAAAAAAAAAGGAAAAAGGGGTCTTTGTACCTTTGTAAATGTAATTAAGTTCAGGATCTCAAGATGATGTCATTCTGGATTTAGGTGGGTCCTAAATCCAATAACTGATATCCTCGTAAGAGAAAGATAGAGGGATATTTGAAGCAGAGAAGGTGAGAAGACACTCAGAGGAGGAGGCCACGTGAGATGGAGGCAGATAGTGGCGTGATGGGGCCACAAGCCAAGGAAAGCCAGAAGCCACGGGCACCTGGAGGAGGCAAGAATGCATCCTCCCCTGGAGCCTCTGGAGGTGGTTCAGCCCTGGCCACGCCTTGCTTTCAGGCTTCAGAAATGTGGGATAAGTCCCTGCTGATGGTCATTTGTTACAGCAGCCCTAGGCGACTAATATACCTGTTTGCCCTGAAATCATATGTTCAGAGTATGGCTATCATGGTTAATACTGTCAACTTGATTGGATTGAAGGATACAAAGTATTCATCCTGGGTGTGTCTGTGAGGGTGTTGCCAAAGGAGATTCACATTTGAGTCAGTGGGTGGGGAAAGGCAGACCACCCTTAATCTGCGTGGGCACCATCTAATCAGCTGGCAGTGTGGCTAGAATATAAGCAGGCAGAAAAATATGAAAAGAGAGACTGGCCTAGCCTCCCACCTACATTTTTCTCCCATACTGGATACTTCCTGCCCTTGAATGTCAGACTCCAAGTTCTTCAGTTTTGCGACTCAGCCTGCAGATGGCCTATTGTGGGACCTTGTGATCGTGTGTCTTTTTTTTTTTTTTTTTTCTTTTTAAAGACGGGGTTTCATCATGTTGGTCAGGCTGGTCTTGAAATCCCGACCTCAGGTGATGCACCTGCCTTGGCCTCCAAAGTGCTTAGATTATGGGCATGAGCCATCATGCCTGGCCCGACTGTGTGTCTTAATACTTAATAAACTCCCCTTTATATATATATGTATGTGTATATGTGTGTGTGTGTGTGTGTGTGTATATATATGTATGTGTGTGTGTATATATATATATATATATATATATATGTAAGTGTGTATATATATATATATTCCATTAGTTCTGTCCCTCTAGAGAACCCTAATACAACAGCTCATTCTACACTTGTTGATAATGACACCTAACAAGGGTGATTGAGACTTGATCTTTCCTGTCCCCCTGCTCAAGCACTTCAGTATTCCACTGAATGTTAGGATGTGTAAGGAGGCAGCAGGGAAACACCGATCACTGTTTTGAAGTTGGGAAATTTTCATTATTTTCCTTCTGGAAACATGACAGTAACATTTAGAAGAAAAACACCTAAAATGCTCTGCAGCTCAAAGAGCTGAATGTGTGATGCTCAAGAGGCGAGAAGAAAAAGGGCCAGCACAGACTGAGTGGGGCCCGCCTCTGAACATGATTTCCTGCCTCTGAGCATCCTTCCATGCTGTTCCCTCTGTCAGGGATGCCTCTCTTCCCTGTGGTTCTTACTTTGAAATCCTACCTGTCTTCTAGGTTGTTGGAAATAGATGCTCCTCGGGAGGCATCATGACATAGACATCAGCTCCAGATACAGAGACTCGGAGGCTTGGCGTTCTGGTTCTGTGTGTGAGCTTTTAGGACTCCTTCCCACTCTGGGCCTCAGCTTTCCCATCTGTAACTACAATTCAATTCAACACTTTTTTTTTAAAATGGAGTCTCACTCTATCACCCAGGCTGGAGTGCAGTGGTGTGATTTCAGATGACTGAAACCTCTGCCTCCCAGGTTCAAGCCATTCTCCTTTTCCTCAGAGTAGCTGGGATTACAGTGCCACCACACCCAGCTAATTTTTGTATTTTTAGTAGAGATGGTGTTTCACCGTGTTGGCCAGGCTGGTGTCAAACTGCTGACCTCAAGTGATCTGCCTGCCCCGGCCTCCTAAAGTGCTGGAATTATAGGCTTGAGCCACCGTGCCTGACCTCAACAGGTATTTATTAAGCACATACTATGTGTTGGGTAGGGCACTGGATATTGGGGATTAAAGTTAAGTATACAGACTAGTTACGTAACTGTAACATCTAATCTCAGGTCATAAGAGAGATTCATAGAATGAATGCATCAGTGAGTCAGCGAGTACATGCCTTTCACTGTCTGTCATTTTTCCTCTTCTTAGGTCTCCTGTGTGGTGGTGTGCTGGAGCTTTCTCTGTGCGTGCCAGTCTCTCCTGTACGTGAGCATGCTAGAGGCCAGCACCAACTGCAGAATAAGGAGAAGACAGGCCAGGAGGGGCTATGAGTGGTACAGAATTTGGATTTTTACAGAATGATTCAGATTGCAGGATGTGACCAGGTATTCATACCTTCTTAGGTCACCAAGGGACCTAAGGGCATTATGATTCTTCTGCTGAGACTCTTGAACATCCATTGAGATAAAATCCTATCATTATGAACCCCAAAGAGTTACCCTGTTTTTCTGGCTGTGCTGGGCTCTGGCTACATCGGCTCCCACCCGTCGTTCCTATGCCGTGAGTTTTGTTGTGGGACCTGATGGCCTAATGTATCATCCTACTGCTGTTGGAGTCAAACTAACTCAGTTCTCATCCGGCACCACCAGGTGTAAGCTTCGTGACCTTGGGCCACTCACCTAACTTTCCTGAGCTTCATTTCTTTCTTCTGGAGAGAGATCATGAGGCAGTGCTCTTACTCCAGCATCTAAAAGGAATGAGTCCTCAAGAAACAGAAGCTGTTGTTCTTAGGAACATTGTGTTATGTTGTTCTTAGGAACATTGTGTTATAATGTTCTTTGCTGTTTATGATTTCATTTGTTCAGTCTAAGACGGCATTGAACTAGTAGGAGGTGGAGAGTTGTATCCATTTCCTGAGGCTGCTCTAACAAATGACCACAAACTGGGTGGCTTCGAGCAACAGAAAGTTATTCTTTTATGGTTCCGGAGGCCGGAAGTCCAAAATCAAAGGTCTCGGCAGGGCTGTGCTTTCTCTGAAGGCTCTTGGGAAGATCCTGTTCCTTGCTTCTTCTACCTTCTGGTGGATCCGGGAGTTCCTAAGCTTGTGACTTCATCGCTCCAATCTTGGCCTCTGTTTTCATGTGGACTTCTTTCCTCTGTCTCTCTCTGTCTCAGACATACCTTCTCTACTCTAAGGATGTTTGTCATTGGATTTAGGGTCTACCCAGATAATCTAGGATGATCTCATTTTGAGATCTTTAGTTACATCAGCAAAGACTCTTTCCCCAAATTAGGTCCCATTCATAGGTTCCTGGGGTTCAGACATGGGCATAGCTTTTTGGGAGCCACTATTCAGCCCACTCCAGGAGGTGTGGAAATGAGGAATTGCTATGAACCCATTTCTCAGCAGAATATGAATTGCTTCTATTACTTGCTCATCATTCTAAGAACATCGAGCAGGCAAGTCCTCTCTCACCGGCCTTGAGGCTTGACCTACCTGTACCTGTGATGCACCCACGTGCTGTCCCTAGCATGCACAGGGCAGGCTGCAAGTGCCAGGGAGATGAAAACCCTGGAAGCAGCAAGGGACAGATGAGACCAACGACTGTCTGTATCAGGCTGCTCAGGCTGCCATACCAAAATATCACACACAGGGTAGCTCAGACAGCAAACACTTATTTTCTCACAGTTCTGGAGGCTGGAGGTCCTCGTTCAAGGTGCCATCAAAGTTGGTTTCTGGTGTGGCCTCTCTCCTTGGCTTGCAGATGGCTGCCTTCTTCCCTGGTGTCTCACACGGCTTCCTCTCTCCTGGAGTCTCTTCCTCTTCTTCTTTTTTTTTGAGATGGAGTCTCACTCTGTTGCCCAGGCTGGAGTGCAATGGCATGATCTCAGCTCAGCTCACTGCAACCTCTGCCTCCTGGGTTCAAGCGATTCTCCTGCCTCAGCCTCCCCAGTAGCTGGGATTATAGTCATGCACCACCATGTCTGGCTAATTTTTGTATTTTTAGTAGAGATAGAGTTTCACCATGTTGGCCAGGCTGGTCTCGAACTCCTGACCTCAGGTGATCCACCCACCTAGTCCTCCCATAGTGCTGAGATTACAGGCATGAGCCACTGCACCTGACCTGTCTCTTCCTCTTCTTACAAGGACCCGAGTCCCATTGAACTAGAGCCCCACTCTTATGAGCTCATGTGACTTTTTTTTTTTTTTTTTTTTAAATAAAGACGGTGTTTCACCATGTTGGTCAGGCTGGTCTTGAACTCCCGATCTCAGGTGATCTGCCCGGCTTGGCCTCCAAAGTGCTTGGATTACACTCGTGAGCCACCATGCCCGGCCCTCATGTGACTTTAATTACATCCTTAAAGGCCCTATCTCCAAATTCAGTCACATGGGAGGTTGGGCCTTCAACATATGAATTGAGGAGGGCACACTTCCGTCTGTGACACCTCCTTTGGTCAGCTTTGCCAGTGGAATCAACATTTTAAGAAATTTCACCTGCCAGGTGGTAGAATTCTTAAGTTATACGTGATTTTCCCAGTCGTATTAACCAGCAGTGCCCACCCGAGCTACCACCATCTACAGACACCTCATGAGGCTCCCTGAGGGTCTCTTCCTAGTGATGCTACTGATACCAGCCACTACATATTGAGCATTGAACACGATGCTGACGCTGTGCTGGACATTTTATATTCAATCGTCCAGGCCTCACTGCACCCTCAGCCTATACGCAGGGACAATTTTTTGTTCCTTTTGATGATGAGGAGCTTGAGGCACAGGGAGCAGAGGCATCTTAGCTAGAAGCACCAGGCAGGCATTGAAAAAGCACTTCTATCTAACTCCAGAGACTGTTTCTTTTCTTTCCCATCATTCCTCACTTCTCCAGGTGGAGGGGAGGACCTTGAACACTAACTTGGGCACTGCTACCCTGCCTTTTATTCCCCAAAAATTCTGCTCTTCCCCATCCTGCACATCTCTCTGTCTTTATCTGGAAAGTTACAGGCCTGGCCAGATTCACTGTTGTCTTCTTTTTAATCATCCAAAAACCAGCTCCACAGGGATGTCCACTGGCCTTCTCAGTGCCTGCTTAGGGAAAAAAATCTTCCCCACACATAGCAACAGTTTCCAAGCTGAGCCTAGCTGAAGGCTTCCAAGTAGAGGGGTCATTTGGATAGTGATCACCTTCTCCACGGGATAGAGGCGACCGCCACCCAGCCCGAAGGGTGAGCATGTCTCTTTGCAATGAAGGCTGATCAACTGCAAAGCTGTCGTACTGTTTTAGTGCCTGGGACGTTCTCATCACTGCCCAGGAAGATGAGATGCGTTTGTCTTCTAGGAAGAGTGGTTCATTTTCAGAGCAGAGGAAAAGAGATCTGACCTGCCGTGGCCTCTTGCTCACACTTGCCCCAGTAGTGTCTCTTGCCAGATGATAGAACATGCTCCTGCTTACTTTTGGTTTTGTTTAGATCCTCATTGGAAATGAGCGGTTTGCAATCATTTCAACCTCATTCGGTTAAATCATTGAGGCCGTCTCTATTTTTTACCGTCCTTAGGGGTTGGCCTGCATTTGGTCCAAATTATGTGACTGTCGACAGACGGCAGTAAAAGTGCTTTCGCAGGCAGGATGGGGTGGTGGGAAGAGCTTGTGTCTGGAGAGGGAGACCAGTGGCTTTGCTCTGCTTCCCACGGCCCCTCCAGCCTGGTGACCCAGGCGAACAGTTTAATCTCTCAGAGACACAGTTGCCTCCAGTATAAAACAGAACTAATAACTCATGCCCCTTTGTTCTCTCTAGGGCAAATTATGGCAATCTTGGAAGCATGAAAGCAACTTTTTTCCTCTTTTCCTTCAGCAAGGGAGGGATGAGCAGACTCTTCAAGTGAATTGGATGTGAAGTGGTGGAATATGATGTTACTGACTGTTCATATGTTTGCCTGTAGAATATTGCATCCAAGTATTCTTTTTATAGACCCATGATGGAACCTCGGAGAGGCCAAGTATAAGCTATATGAAAATGGTTTGTGTTCTCAGAAAAAAACAAAACAAAACAAACCACAATCCTGTACTACTCAGCAAGTAGGAGACGTTTTCCCATTCAACGTTCCTGATGATAGGTGAACTAGGTAAAATCTGAACGGAGGCCCAGGGAGGAGAGGGGCGTGTTCAGGGTGCAGGATCTCATAGCCACTGTCCACGTCTGTGGGGCTGGGGCCTGCTCAGCACAGATAGTCCAGGCAAGGGGTCTCCCAGCAGGGCCCACAGCATCGGGACGGGGGGATATGTGGTTGAGCAGATGTAGCTGAGGGTCCCACCTAGGAAGAAGTCCTAAACTTCAGGTCACGTGGGTGAGGAGAGGTCATGATCAGAACCAATGCCTTGGCCGGGCATGGTGGCTCAGCACTTTGGGAGGCCGAGGCAGGCAGATCACCTGAGGTCAGGAGTTCGAAACCAGCTTGGCCAACATGGTGAAACCCTGTCTCTACTAAAAATACAAAAATTAGATGGTCTTGGTGGTGGGCACCTGTAATCCCAGCAACTCAGGAGGCTGAGGCACAAGAATTGCTTGAACCTGGGAGGCGGAGGTTGCAGTGAACTGAGATCGTGCCACTGCACTCCAGCCTGGATGACAGGGCAAGATTCCATTTCAAAAATAAAAAATAAAGAATTCAACCAATGCCTTCAGTCTTGGGGCTAAGCTGACCAAAATAGCCTTGGAAATGGGCTATGGGGTGTTTGGGATGAGTGGTTCAGGACCATGCTGTGTATGAGGTGGGGGTGTCGGGAGCCTGCCCATTTATGGGTGCCAGCTGTGAAGGCAGAGACCGGCCTGCAGGACAGGTAATTCCAGCTCCCAGAGTCACTCAGGCAGTGAGTGAGAGAGCCTGAATCAGCCCTGGGGCCTGGATGCACAGAAGACTGTACCCCAGAGGCCGTGGGAACTGCGCTATTTTTAGCTGATACTGGGACTAAGGTCTGGTGTGAAATGTGACCGGCTTTCATCTTGACCGTTCGTTGTTACTGTTCCCTCTCACAGGGTTGGCAATCCCTATTCTGATTCCACATCACTCTAGGGCCCTATGCCCATCATGCCTTCGCTTCCTTTGCTCTTTTTGTTTTTGTTTTTGTTTTTGTTTTTTTTTGAGACGGAGTTTCGCTCTTGTTACCCAGGCTGGAGTGCAATGGTGCAACCTTGGCTCACAGCAACCTCCGCCTCCTGAGTTCAAGCAATTCACCTGCCTCAGCCTCCCAAGTAGCTGGGACTACAGGTGCGTGCCACCACGCCCAGCTAATTTTTGTATTTTTAGTAGAGATGGGGTTTCACCATGTTGACCAGGATGGTCTCGATCTCTTGACCTCATAATCCACCCGCCTCGGCCTCCTAAAGTGCTGGGATTATAGATGTGAG
>CAUYLZ010061619.1:0-10319 GCA_963573645.1 Pithecia hirsuta
AAGAGAACATCTCTCCAGTGCAGCCTGCCAGTCATGCACCCGGAGGGGAGAGGCCTCGGCTGCACCTCCTGTTGATGGACTTGATCTTTGGGGGCAGCGGAGCTTCAGACCTCACCATGCCGGCCAGGCGAGAGGGTGAGTGCCACAGGGACCCCGTCTGCATGCTGGGAGCTTCCCAGGCAAGGCGCTGAGTGAGAGCTGCTATGGACAGCAGCGTGGATGCAGAACCTAATGCTTCCATATCAGAGCCAAAAAACATGCAAACAAGAGTCACAGAGGCGTCTCCAAGCCTGGTTTCCAAAGGCACTTGGCAAGCAGCTCGAATCTGCACAGCTGCTCTAATGACATGGTTAGCTGGCTTGCAGTGGGAGCTGGAGGAGCCGTCTCAGAAACACGCTTTCCTTCCATTTCCAAACACAGTGGCATGCGTGGCACGGAGCTACCCTGTGACACACCAGTGACTGGAGAGGGACATCCTCCTATTATCACGGGAGTCTCAGTCTGTGTGATTAGACAGGCTTGGACCAAATATTACTGAAAAATATGTCTAGAATTTAGCCTGTAAGGTAGAGAATACAAATATGCCCTTAAGACAATTTGTCACTGTTCGTATGGGTCAAAATCACGGTTAATAACCACAGATAAGTGAACTGTCAAATTGAAACTTCTGACTGGGGAAAATACACCTGATAGGCAGCACATAGCATTAAAGTGCTCCCGCCTCCCTCGTTCATGCTGCCGTTTCCAGAAATAAAACCACTGCACTTTTTCTAAAAGTGTAACACTCAGGAAAGGCAAACGGGTGCTTCTCCCAGCAACTCCCAACCTTCCCATCTATTAAGCTGGCCGTAGGCTGGCACCTTCTCCCCAGGTGCAATTGCTAGGGCTGTTTATGACGCATGACAATAGACCAAGATGAAAAGAATCTTCCTTGGCTTTGTGCTTTTGCTTTCAAAAACTCTTTGCACCTTCATTTGTTTTCAGGAATTCGCTTCTCCTCAAGCAGAGCCCCGTCTGGGTGATCTGCGTCCGTCCTAGACTCAGAGATTTTCCAGACTCGTTTCATCAGCTCAGAACCCAGCAATCCGTAGACACCACAGACATACACACACACACACAGAGACACACCCCCGACACACAGACACACATAGAGACACAAAGACACATACACAGCACACACATGCAGAAACAGAGACACACACCTGCCACACAAACACACACACACATCACACAGACACACACACCCACCACATACCTAGAGACACACAACTGCCACACAGACACACACACACATGTCTCACATAGAGACACAAACCTGCCACACAGACACACACAGCACACACCTAGAGACACACACCTGACACACACACACATCTCACATAGAGACACACATCCACCACACAGGCACACACACACACCACACACCTGCCACACAGACACACACACATCACACTTAGAGACACATGCCCACCACACAGACACACACACACGTCACTCATAGAGACACAAACCTGCCACACACACACACACACAGAGACACAGACACACACACACAGAGCACACATACAGAAACAGACACACACACCAGCCACAAAGACACATACACACAGAGACACAAATACACACACAGCACACTTTCAGAGACAGAGAGATATACAGAGATATGCACACACAGACACACAGAGACACAGACACACACATATACCAGACACATAAAGACACACTCCTGCCACACAGACACACACACATCTCACATAGAGACACACTCACCACACAGACACACAGACACACAGACACACACGCACACAGAGACAGCTCCTGCCCACACATACACAGCTGCACACACACAAGCCAGTGCCCCGACCACTGCCCTTGCAATCAGTGACTGCCGCAAACAGGCTGTGCTTATCCAATGAAGCTGGGAACCTAATTTAATCCAACATTTTCTATTTGCATTAAATATCTAGATGAGGAAGGCAAAATCTGTTTTCTGGGTTCTCTGTGCACACTCTGCTGGGAGTACTCAGAAATGTGGAAGTGGGTGTGGGTCAGGGAGAGGCCCACGGGAGGACTCAAACTGGCAGACGCTGGGCCTTCTGCCAACCCTGGGCACATGAGGAAACAGAGCTGAGCTGCCGTGAGGGGCATGGAACATTCCAGGATGCCCCAGTGAGGACAGTTAGGAGGGCCTCCGGGAGGCACCCCAGGGTCTAGGCTCAAGATGAGTGGGCCACACGAGGGAACCGAGAGCTACGTGTCCCCTCCAGGGGTGAGGGCATGAGCCTCCGGTGTTCCTCACTCCACAGCCCGCTGCCTGGGCTCAGGGTCCCTGGCCCTCTGCGCCCGCAAGCCTGTGTGCGTCCTGCTGTTCTCCATGGCTCGCAAGCAACGACTCTGGAGAACCCACCCTGTTGTCCTAGCAGGAGGGTACGGGATGAGCCCCGTGTCTCAGGGGAGGGCAGCTGGAGTATCCTAGAGCTGGAAGTTCCCAGGAGTCTGAGACCTGGAGTTCCACACTGGGGCCAGCACCACCTTGCTCCACGATGTCAGCTGAGGCGAGCACGTCGCTGTCATGGGAGCGTCACGTGCAGTTCTGAGACTCCTCACCACTTACCCAGCGTCCCACAGTGCCAACGTTCTGCAAAACAACAGTGTAATATCACCAGGATATTGGCGCTGATAAATCAACCAAACCTACGTAGCCTTGCTCATACTCATTACACATGTGTGCGTCTTCAGAGTCATACAGTTTTATAAATTAAAATCCTTCAGCTGTTCAACAGCTGAGCTTTTCTATATAAGTTTTAGAGTAAGCTTGTTTATGTCTACAAAAAAAAAACCTTTCTTGGATTTTGATCGGAATTGTGTCAAATCTACAGATAAATTTGAGGGGACTTGACATCGATTGTCCCCTCTCACAGTTAGGATCCTGAACGGCTCCAGCACCACAAGGACCCCTCATGCTGACCTTCCATAACCACACCTGCCACCCTTCCCGCCCTCCTCCCGCTCCTCTGGCTCCCTCTCCCTGAGCCTCCCCCTCAGCCTCACCCCCTCCTAAACCACGGCTACCACTGATCCAGGAGCTTAATCTGTCATCTGTTTCTAAAGCTTTGTCATTTCTAAATGTTATAAAGTGGGATGATGTGGTACATACTTTGTGTGTGTGCACCATTACATGGCACACACGCTGGCTTTTTTTTTCTTTGTTTGTTTTGTTTTTGAGACGGAGTCTCACTCTGTCGCCCAGGCTGGAGTGCAATGGCGCAATCTTGGCTCACTGCAACCGCTGCCTCCTGGATTCAAGTGATTATACTGCCTCAGCCTTCCAAGAAGCTGGGATTACAGGCATGCATCACCACACCCGGCTAGTTTATTGTATTTCTGTAGAAACGAGGTTTCGTCATGTTGGCCGGGCTAGTCTTGAACTCCTGACCTCAGGTGATCCACCCCCGCTCTGCCTCTCAAAGCGCTGGGATTGCAGGAGTGAGCCACTGCGCCCAGCCACACATTGGCCTTTTACACCGAGTAGAATTCTCTGGAGACCCATACAGGTCACTGTGCACACCCACGGTTCACTCCTTCTTACTGCTGAGTAGTGACCCCACCTAAGCGGATGCACCACGGTTTATTTAACCACACCCCTCTCAAGGACATCGGGGCAGATTCCAGTTTTTATCTATCACAAATAAGGTTGCTATAAGCATTCTCGCACAGGTTTTGAGTGGCCGTATGTTTCCATTTCTCGGGGAGAAATGCCCAGAAGAGCAAGGGCTGGGTCACATGGAAGCTGCAGGTAGGTCTTACAGGAAGGCATCAGCCTGTGTTCCCAAGAGGCTCTGCCATGTTACATTCCCGCTGGCGATGATGAGGGACCCGCTTCTCTGCCTCCTCTCTAGTGCTTGATGTTGTCTGTGTTTTAACTTTAGCCACTCCCATCGGTGTGCGCTGAGATCTGCGTGGCTTTAATTTGGCTTTCCTTACTAGCTAATGATTTCACACGTTTTCATGTGCTCGTTTGCCATCTTTATATTCTCTTTGGTGAAATGTTTTCTGCCCTTCCATGAATAGGATTGTTTGGGATTTGCTGTTTAATTTTGAGCTTTATATATTCTAGAGCCTTATATATTCTAGATACCCTAGTCCTTTGTCAGACATGTAGTTTGCAAGCGTTTCTCGCACAGTTTGTAGCTCATCTCTCATCCTTTTCACCTGGGCTTTCACGGAGCAAGGATGTTTAATTTTGATTAGTTTCAATTCACCAGTTTCTCCTTTTATGTAAATTGTGTTTTTGGTGTCAAATCTGGAGACTGCCTAGCCTTAGATTCTAAAGATTTTTTCTTATTTCTTTCTAAAAATTTTTATCATTTAATGTGTTACATTTAATCTGTGATCCAGTTTGAGTTACTTTTCCATGAGGTATGAGACATTTTGATTGAGGTTCACATCTTTGTCTGGGGGTGTCCGGTGCCCCAGCACCTTCTGCTGAAAAGTCTACCCTCCCTCCACTGTGTTGCTTTTGCATCTTTGTCAAAAATCAGTGGGACATATTTTCGTGCGTCTGTCTGTGAGTTCTCTGTTCTATTGCCCTATGCGTCTATCCCATCACCTACTATGCTGTTTTGATATTACAACTCCATTAAAAAGACTCAAAATCAGTTAGACTGATTCCTCTGGCCTTATCATATTTCAAAATCATTTTAGCTATTTGACAGCCTGAGCCTTTCCATATACATTTCAGAATAAGCTTGTTTCTATTTAAAAAAGAAAAAATCAACAAACAAAAATAGAAATCTTTCTTGGATTTTGAGAGGAATTGAATTAAACCTATAAACAAATGTGAAGAGAATTGACATCCTACTATGTTGAGTCTTTCAACTCATGAGCACGATGTGTCTCTCCATTTATTTGTCTGTCTTATTTTCTAATAGAGACTGGGTCTCACTATGTTTCCCAGGCTGGTCTCAAACTCCTGAGCTCAAGTGATATGCCCACCTCGGCCTTCAAAAGTGCTGGGGCTACAGGCGTGAGCCACCACGCCCGGCCTATTTATTTTTTAACAACACAGTTATTTCCCATCATCACCATGCTGCATAATAGATGTTGAGCTTTGCCTCTCACCTCCTCCCCGTTCCCAGCTCCTGGTAACCTCCATTCTACTCTCTGCTTCTGAGTTTAATTTTTTTTATTCCAGATATAAGTGAGGTCATGGGGCATTTGTCTTTCTGTGCCTGGCTTATTTCACTTAACATAATATCTTCCAAGCTCACCGATGTTGTTGCAAATAATAGGAGACCTCCCTTTCTGAGGCTAGCTAGAATCCTACTGTGCAGATACAGCACATTCTCCTTATTCAGCCGTGAATGAACTCTTGATTCTATACCCCGGCTAACGTGAACAGCACGGCCATGAACACTGGGGTGCAGGCGTCTCTTCCACATCCCGATTCCATTTCCTCTGGACATACACCCCGGCACATCCTGGATCATATTGGAGTTCGTTTCAAGTTTTCGAGGAACCTCCACACTGACTTCCACGCCGATATACTTGTTTACATTCCCAGCAACACTGCACATGTTCACTTCCCTCCACATCCTCCCCAACACCAGTTATCTTCTGTCTTTTCTGTAGTAGCCATTCTAACAGATGCGAGTTGACCTCTCGTTCTGATTTTAATTTGCATTTCTGCAACCATTAGTGATGTTGAGCATTTTGTTTCATGCACCTACCGGCCATTCATACTGAGAAATGTATATTCAGATTCTTTGCCCATTTTTTAACTGGGTTCCTCATTTCCTCATTATTGAGTTATTCGAGTTCCTTATGTATTTTGGATATTAGACCCTTGTGAGAATAATGGTTTGTAAATATTTTTTTTCCTATTCCATATTTTTTCTATTCCTATTTTTTCCTATTCCATAAGTTATCTCTTCACTCTGTTGTTTATTTCCTTGGCTGAAGAGCTTTTCAATTTGATGTAATGCTCTTTGTCCATGTTTGCTTTTGTTGCCAGAGCATTTGGGTTCATTCCAAAAAATCATTATACGGAACAATGTCACAGAGATTTTCTTCTATGTTTTCTTCTAGTAGTTTACAGTTTCATGTCTTACATTCAAGTTTTTAATCCAATTTGAGATGATTTTTTTTGTATATTGCATGAGAATCTAATTTCATTCTTCTACATGTGAATATCCAGTTTTCCAGCACCATTTATTGAAGAGACTGTTCTTTCCACGTCGTGTGTCCTTGGCAACTTAGTCAGAAATAAATTGTTTCATTACTCTATGTGTCTAATTTTTATGCCAGTGCCATGCTGTTTTGATTACTGTAGCTGTATGATACATTTCAAGATCTGAGAATGGATGTCTCCAACTTGTTCTTTTTGCTCTAATTGCTTTGGCTACTTGGGGTTTCTTGGGTTCCACATAAATTTTAAGGCTGTTTTTTCTAGTTGCATGAAAAATGTCATTGGAGTCTTGAGATGGATTGCATTGCATCTATACATCTCTTTGGATAGTATGGACGTTTAAACAATATTAATTATTTCAATCTATGAACATCGGATGTCTTTCCATTTACTTATTTTCCTCAACTTCTTTCATAAATGTTTTATAGTTTTCACTTTAGAGGTCTTGCACATTGTTGGTTAAATTTATTCTTAAGGTTTTTGTTTTTGTTTTTGTTTTTTTGTAGCTACTGAAATGGGATTGCTTTCTTGATTCCTTCTTTGGAAAGTTTGTTATTAGTATATGGAAATGCTACTGATACTTGTATGTTGATTTCACATCCTGCAACTTTACTGAATTAACATATTAGTTCTCCATGGTCGGTCACATTCCTACGAGCTTTATTTGTGTGTGTGGTTATTGTGAATGGGATTGAATTCTTAATTTGGCTCTTTCTCATCTTGGATGTTGTTGGAGTATAGAAATGCTACATTTTTATACATTGATTTTATATCCTGAAATTTTGCTGAAGTTATTTTTCAAATACAGGAGCTTTTGGGCAGAGACGATGCGGTTTTCTGGGTATAAAATCATATCATCTGAAAACAGGAATAATTTGACTTTCTCTCTATTTTGATGTCTTTTATTTTTTTCTCTTGCCTGATTAGTCTGGGTAGAACTGTGCTGAATAGGAGTAGTGAGAGTGGGCATCCTTGCCTTATTCCAGTTTTCAAAAGTCCCTCTGCATCAATTTTTTGAAATAGCTTCAGTAGAAATGGTACCAGCCCTTCTTTATAAGTCTGGTAGACTTTGGCTGTGAATCCATTTGGTTCAGAGATCTTCCAGGTTGGTGGCTTTATATTACTGATTCCATTTCAGGACTCATTATTGGTCTGTTCAGGATCTCAGTTTCTTCCTGGTTCAATCTTGGGCAACTATTTCTAGGAATTCACCCATTTCTTGTAGGTTTTCTAGTTTGTGTGCGTAGAGGTGTTTATAATAGTCTCTGAAGGATTTTTGTATTTCTGCAGGGTTGGTAGTAATGTCCTCTTCATCATTTCTGATTTTATTTATTTGAATCTTCTCTCTTTTTCCCTTTATTAGCCTACTGCTGAAATAGATCAGAGGGGACACAAGCAAATGGAGAAACATTCCATGCTCATGGATAAGAAGAATCAATATTGTTAAAATGACCATACTGTCCAAAGCAATTTACAG
This sequence comes from Pithecia hirsuta, assembly GCA_963573645.1. Taxonomy (NCBI): domain Eukaryota; kingdom Metazoa; phylum Chordata; class Mammalia; order Primates; family Pitheciidae; genus Pithecia; species Pithecia hirsuta. The sequence goes on from CAUYLZ010061619.1 coordinate 7,665, forward strand.
ATTCAATGCTATTGCCCTCAAACTGCCAATGGCATTTTTCACAGAATTAGAAAAACACTATTCTAAAATTCATTTGAAACCAAAAAAGAGCCTGAATATCCAGAGCAATCCTAAACAAAAAAACAAACAAAAAAAAACAAAAAACAAAGCTGAAGGCATCAGGTTACTCAACTTCAAACTATACAACAAGGCTACAGTCACCAAAACAGCATGGTACTGATACAAAAACAGACACATAGACCAATAAAACAAAACAGCCCAGAAATAAAGTGGCACATCTACAACCATCTGATCTTCAACCAACTTGACAAAATCAAGCAGTGGAGAAAGGACTCCTTATTCAATAAGTGGTGCTGGGATAACTGGTTAGCCATATACAGAAGATTAAAACTAGACTCCTTCCTTTTACCATATACAAAAATCAACTCAAAATGGATTACAAACTTAAAGGTAAAATCTAAAGCTATAAAATCCCTAGAAGAAAACCTAGGAAATACCAATCTGGATATAGGCCCTGGCAGCAATTTCATGATGCAGATGCCAAAAGCAATTGCAGCAAAACCAAAAATTGACAGTGAGGCCTAATTAAGCTAGAGAGCTTCTGCACAGCAAAAGAAACTATCAATAGAATAAGCAGTCAACCCACAAGAGGGGAGAAAATATTTGCAAACTGTGCATCCAACAAAGGTCTAATATCCAGAATCTATAAGCAACTTAAAGAAACAAGCAAAAAACCAACAACCCCATTAGAAAGCGGGTAAAGGAACATTTTTCAAAAGAAGACATATACATAGCCAGCAAGCATATGAAATAATGCTCAACATCATGAATCATTAGAGCAATGCAAATCAATACCGCAATGAAATATCATCTCACACCAGTCAGAATGGCTATTATGAAAAAGGCAAAAAATAACAAATGCTGGTGAGGCTGCAGAGAAAAGGGAATGCTTATACATTGCTGGCAGGAATGCAAATTAGTTCAGCCACTGTGTAGGGCAGTTTGGCAATTCCTCAAAGAACTTAAAACAGAACTGCCATTCAACCCAGCAATGCCATTACGGGTATTAACCCAAAAAAAATGTAAATCATTCTACCATAAAGACACATGCATGCATATGTATACTGCAGCACTAGTGAAAACAGGAAAAACATGGAATCAACCTAATTGCCCATCCATGGTAGACTGGATAAAGAAAATATGGTGCACATACACCATGGAATACAATGCAGTCATGGAAGAGAATGAGATCATGTCCTTTGCAGAGGCATGAACGGAGCTAGAGGCCACTATCCTAAGCAGTCTAACACAGGAACAGAAAATCAAATACCACATGTTCTCACTTACACGTGGGAGCTAAACATGGAGTGTACATGGACATAAAGAAGGGAACAACAGACACTAGAGCCTACTTGAGGTTGGAGAGTGGGAGGAGTGTGAGGATCAAAAAATTACCTGTCAGATCCTATATTTGTCACCTGGGTGAGGAAACAATCTGTATACAAAACCCCATGACATGCAGTTCACCTGTATAACAAACCTGCACCTATATTCCTGAACATAAAATAAAAGTCTTAAAAAAGTACTAGTTTTTTGGTGGAGTCTTTAGAGTTTTGTGTACATAAGATCATGTCATCTGCAAACAGAAATGATTTGAGTTTTCTTTTCCAGTTGAGATGCCATTTATTTCTTTCTCTTGCCTGATGGCTCTGGCTAGACCTCCAGTACTCTGTTGTTTCAGGGACCAAGGTGGTGGGAGTGTTTGTTGTGTTTTGTCTTTGAAACAGGGTCTAGCTCTGTTGCCCAGGCTAGAATGCAGTGCTGTGATCTCAGCTCACTGCAACGGCCACTTCCTGGGTTCAAGAGATCATGCCGCCATGCCCAGCTAGTTTTTGTATTTTTTGTAGATTGTGTTTCACCATGTTGCCAAGGCTGGTCTTGAACTCCTAGGCTCAAGTAATCTGCCCACCTTAGCCTCCCAAAGTGCTGAAATTACAGGCATGAGCCACCAGACTGAGCCGACCTCAATCCTATGTCTAATAGAAGTGATGAGCATGGGCATCCTTATCTTGTTCCTGATCTTATAGGAAAAGCTTTCAACATTTTAACCATTGAGTATGATGTTAGTTATGAGTGTGTCATATATGGTCTTTATTGCATTGAAGTACATTCCTTCTTTTTTTATTGAATTTTAGGTTTTGGGGTACATGTGAAGAACATGCAAGATTGTTGCACAGGTACACACAAGGCAGTGTGATTTACTGCCTTCCTCCCCATCACCTATATCTGACATTTCTCCCCATGCTATCTCTCCCCAACTCCCCACCCCGCACTGTCCCTCCCCTATTTCCCCCCAACATATCCCAGTGTGTGATGCTCCTCTCCCTGTGTCCACGTGTTCTCATCGTTCAACACCCACCTATGAGTGAGAACATGCAGTGTTTGATTTTCTGTTCTTACATCAGTTTGCTGAGAATGATGGTTTCCAGGTTCATCCATGTCCCTACAAAGGACACGAACTCGTCGTTTTTTATGGCTGCATAGTATTCCATGGTGTATATGTGCCACATTTTCCCTGTCCAGTCTATCATCGATGGGCATTTGGGTTGGTTCCAGGTCTTTGCTATTGTAAATGTGCAGAAAGCAGAAACTGGA
>CAUYLZ010061620.1:0-24026 GCA_963573645.1 Pithecia hirsuta
CCATCTTGGATCTCTCTCCCATTCATTCTTTAATTCAACAAATATTTAATATCCTTGCTCATATGAAACTTATATCTTAGCATGCTGAAACAGAAAATAACTAATAGACATAATAAACAAGGAAAATACATACTATGTAGAAATTATGACAAGAACTATGGAAAAAGAAAAGGTACAGAAGATGAGGAGTGTGAGAGGAGAGGGCCAGTGTGAACCTCTTTGAGAAGCTTATATTTGAACAAATATATAAGGAGGTGATACATCTGAGGGAAGAGCATTCTAGACACAGGACACAATGTGCTCAAAGACCTTGAGGTGAAAACAGGCCTGGCACGTTTGAGGAACAGTAAAGAGGATAGCATTGCAGGAACTGAGTGAAGAGGAGCCAAGCCAGAGAGTTAATGGGATCACCAGATACTAAAGGGCTTATAGGCCATTTTAAGGGTTTCTGTGTTTGCACTGAGTAAAATGGGAAGTCACTGTAGGACTCAGCAGAAGAGTGAGGAAGACCAGACTCATGTTTTTAAAGAATCATCCTAGCTGCCATATATAGGACAGACTGCAGGGTAATGAGGAAAGAAGCCAGAAGGCGAGGGAGGAAGCTATTACAATAATCCAGGGTAAGAGAAGTTTGATGCACCAAAGGAAAGGGTAGTGGTGATGGAGAGAAGTGGTTAGATACTAAATATATTTAGAAATTAAGAGAAATCCCATCTACTAACCCAGCTCTGCCTCAGTTCTTGAGCCAAGGGATAAGAAGTGCATCCGCAAGCTTAGCCCTCAATGCAGAAGGCTGGGGTGTTTTAAATAACACCTAACATGCATAAGCTGTTATTACCTACTGGTAATGTTCAGAGTGCATCTTGTAAGACAGGAGACTAAAGCACAGAAATATTCAATGACTTTGGTGAGTAAGCAAACGAGCTGGGATTGTTCTATCTGGCATAGCCAAAGTTGAACTCCCATAGCCATTCTGCATACAGCCTTCATTAAGGCACACATTGCAGACCTGAGATCTAATGAATCAGGGACAAATAGCTGGGGCTGATGCAGCAAGGGTGAACCACGCTGACCCCTTAAGTGCAGCAGTCCCCAACTCACCACTGAGGCAGAAACACAATATTAAAGCAGTGACTGCCAATGAGCTTAATTCTGAAATGAATGAATCTCTGGGCACAAAATGATTCTGTACTGTAATGACCCCTAACCAGAAATATGACAGTTTTACACACTCCCCTGTGTGCTTAAACAGTGTAAGGCACATGATTTAACACTTTCTTAATGACTGGAGACAACGCTATGAACATTCACTGGGGCCCTGGGATCCAAGGAGCAGAGCCACTTAGCTTTGGGGGAGGTTTTGGAAAGGTTCTTTTTTAAAAGAGTATATTGAAGTTTGAAATGAGAAAAAGGGATTAAGTAGCTGGCAGAACATGAGGAGTGTTTTTGCAGCTTTGCCTCGGGAGAGATAAAGAGAGTTGCTTCCGAGTACAGCTGGGGCACTGGGACTGCATTCCTGCCTCTGAGTAGGAGACCCTGTCAATGAGCCAGAAGGGGCTGACAGAGGTAATGCTTTCTTATGATGGGCATTTTCCTGGGGGGAGCCAAAGCCATATGTGAGGTTAAAAAACAAATAAGGGCCCTCCTCCACTTATAGAATGTACTTATGGGTTGTACTTACAGGTTCTCAAGTTTACTATCATAAACACCCAAAGTACACCTCCAAGCTGAAGGCTGACAGAATACAAAACTTGCACACAACGGTTAACATTGTAGCGATCACCTTGCCAGAGGGAGGGCAGCAGGGCTCGTGTCTTGGATGGAAAGGAGTTGGAATGATGTCTACACCGGTAAGTGTCATTGACAGCTGAGAGACCCCAGCGACACTGGACCTTGAAATAGAGTGTTTTAACTCCAAGTTAAAACAATTTCAAGTAGGCTGGGTGTGGTGGCTCACACTTATAATCTAGCACTTTGGGAGGCCAAGGTGGGTGGATCACCTGAGGTTAGGAGTTTGAGACCAGCCTGACCAACATGGTAAAACCCCGTCTCTACTAAAAATACAAAAATTAGCCAGTCGTGGCAAGCCTGTAATCCCAGCTGCTCTGGAGGCTGAGACAGGATAAATCACTGGAATCCGGGAGGCAGAGGTTGCAATGAGCCGAGATTACACCATTGCAGTCCAGCCTGGGCAACAGAGCAAGACTCTGCCTCAAAACAAAAAAAAAGTTTCAAGTCTTCCAAATAACCTCTCATTTGGATCCAGAATCCTATTATTTTTAAATGGATTTTTTAAATGCAATCATGATACATTTAACTGCTGTAATAGGCAAAATTCTAAGACATTCTAAGACGGCTCCCAAGATTCCCAACGCCTGGTGCATACAAACTTTCTCCCACTTAATCTATTCGATCAAACATTAATCTGGGTGATGCTATGAAGGATTATACATATATAATTAAGGTCGTAAATTAGTTGCCATTAAGACAGATTTCCCTCAGTTGGACTTCACTTCATCAGGTGAAACCTCAAAAGTAGAAGAGATTCAAAGTATGAGGGAGCTCATCAAGAGAAAGATTTTCTGTTGCTCACTCTGAAGATAGAAGGAGTCATATGGCAAAGAATATGGTGAGGACTAGGAGCTGAGAGTATTTCCCAGCTGACAGCCAGGAGACAAATTGGGACCTCAGTGGTATAACCACAAGCAACTGAATGCTTCCAACAACGTGAATAAACTTGGAAGCGGAGGTTTCCCAGAATCTCTAGGAAGTTAACACAACACAGCCAACACTGATTTCAACCTGTGGGAGCCAGAACAAAGAACACAACCATGTCATGCCTGGAATTTGTATACATAAGTAAACTAAAAAATGAGTATTGTTTTAACCTACTGAGTCTATGGCAATTTATTAAAAATCAATATAAAATAAATGAAATTGCTAAAAGCACATTTTGGAAAATCACTAGTAGAACTATATACTTAAATTAGATGGTTGATATTTCCAAAGGAAGCTTTCCTTTACCTGGACACTTTGCTTCATTTGTGTCATACATCAGAAGATTGTATTTTGTATACTGGGGTTTTTTAAAGCAAACCATATTTTTCTTACTTATGTTGCTACTACATGGTCATCATAAGAGCTAATTTTTGGTACAACATTTAGCCAAAATCAACTAGCAGAACAAAAGAATATGAAAATTTATTTTAGTAAATATGTTATAATTCAGAAACAATTTGTGAATAATTCAGTTTACCTCTTAATAGTTTATCTCTAAGTGATGTCTCTGATTTAAAGTATTGCCCTGTTTTCTTCCTTCCTACTGAAGGCAGTTTACACCACTTAAATTTTTTAAATAATAAAAATAATTTTTAAATCTAATAAATATTTATACATATAATCCATTCATACAATTACCAGAAATGAAACATATTAGAAAGGCTTTTCAGAACTCAAAGGAAACAGGATATATAAAAATATAACAGCATTGTTCATAAAGGTAATTATAAAATTTGTCAGAATCAAGGACTTTAAAATGAACATTTCAATTCTGAAATGTTGGCTTTCACAGCACAAATAGCTAAAACAATGTGGATATATTCAAAATATTAAATATACTCAAGCTTTTTAATTAAAGTTTTCACTGACAGGGATTTCAAAATGGTAAAAGGAAAAAAAACCCTCTCAAGTCTAAAAGGATATATATATATGCAGTACAAATGAAATATATATGTCTCCCCCTCCTATCTTTTGTTTTAAAGGCAGGGATGAAGACAGAAGTATTAAACTCAGGCCTAGAGGTATGAGGAAAGACCTGACTACTGTTGCTTAGAGATAGAAACTTCAAAGTCAAGAGTCCAGATTCTGTGATCATAATAAGATTTCCGGCATTTCTTACAAGCTAATGAGGCGCCTCAAGATCAAACCCACCAGCAACATGGTAGTATGTTAAAGTAGTTTAACTGCCAGAGAAAATCCAAACCTGGCCTGGAAGGTCCTGTGATTGCTCAGCTCCTAAAGCAATTCCCAGATTCATATAAACTTGCCAACAGACCTCATTCAGCTAAAGCAGTGAAGCCCTCATGTAATTAGGTATGACTCTTGACTACAAATGACAGCATACTGCTTAAGCTGTAAGAGAATATTTTGAACTCACTCAGCTGAAACACTGAATTGCGACCCAGCTGAATGAAGTACACAAATGCTGCCGTCAGAGCTCTGTCTCTCACTCTCTCCATGTAGCAGGCACGGAGATTCCAAGGCCCCAAGACTCACAACCCACTAACTTTACAGCTCCAGTCATAAGAGAGCATCTTCTCCAAAACCCCTGAAAAGGAGTTCTGAGAAGAAGTCTGACCCTCTGGTTTAGGGTCCTGTGCCCATCCCTGTAGCTGGGAGAAGACAGGAAAGAATAGGAGGTTTGGTAGGCAGAGGAGGATAGTTATGTCTCAAACATATGGAATATGTTTCCTTTAGAGAGGCAAGGTTTGGTGATCAGAAGAAGACTGTACGCTGGGAGACAAAAAGAGGTCTTTAACACCTCAGTAGGCGAATCCTCATTGATGCCACTCTCAGGAAAAGACGCTGGAAATCATAGACCAGGAAGATACTCCTGGCAAGCAGAACATGAACAAAAATCAAGTCTATCCTGACAGAGGAAATCAGACTACTACCAAGGTAAAGAGATCGTTAACATACCTATATAGCAAATGTAATGCAACCTACAGGAGAGCAACTTCACTGTATTCACTCCCTTCTATAAAAAAGAAAAAAAAAATCATAGTTAAAAGTGAGTAAGGACAAATGTCGCAATATCATGGGTAAGTTAACAAGCAACTGGATTTATTGGGAAAACACACAAATCAAGGATTAGAATTAAGAGACATATAGTCTGCATTCTCTTATTATAAAGAGAGGTCTAAAAATCAGTTCCGAATACTGATGGACACATCACAGGTCCCTGCCCCCAGGAGAGGGATCCTGACTCTCTAATGTCACAACATGCAATCATGATAAATTTCAGATATGAAGTATAAATAGAAAGGATATAGACATCAAGTTGTCTGAGTACAAAGGCCAACATGGCTAGGAGCAGCCTGAGAATGCCAGCTGACATCACCTGATAATTCCTGAGTGGTGGGACGCTCCTGAGGCTGCCATTCCTGCTGCTAGAAAGGGGTCCCTGTTACTGTGGATAATTGGGTTCAGGCACAGCCCTTCCCTCTGGGGGAGGGAGAACCTTCACATCTAACTTGCTGAATAACCATTTTCCCTCCAACATTAAATTGTCACCTAGCCTTCAGTTGCAGGGTCAAGAAGAGCCACATTCAAATCTGACCAGATGAAATAATTATTACCCAGAGATATCAGACTTGGAATCAAATAAAGAAACCAGATGCTATTTTACATCATTTCCATTTAGAGAGAATGTAAGTAGGGGCTTTTGCTTTTCTTCTTGGTATTGAATGTGGGATTATTTATAATGTTACTTGGGACATTCTTGGAACTGAGCCTGAAATGCAGGTTTGCCGTAGGGGGTCACAAACAGTGATAACGCTGGGCAGCCCAGGCATAGCAAAATGTGGGCAGTGGTAGCTATTGGTTTTGGCTGCCCCACAGGGTTCCAGTGGGGATTTTCTCCATCCTCGTCCTCTGGGTAAGAGGACCAAGGAAGGGCCTGGTTACTCCTTTTTTCTGTAGATACAGTGATTGGGTGATTCAGAGGCTGATGCGTAGCCTAAGCAACTCCAGTCAGATTAATTCACTGAAATTAACTGTAAGGTATATCTTGTCACTTCCCTGCTCAGAACTTTACAGTGACTTCCCATTAGAATTAAATCCAAACTCCTTACCACGGCCTGTGAGAACCTGCATGATCTAGCCCCCTGCTTCTGCTGTCTCTCCTGCTCCTCATCACTTGCCACCTGGCACCTTGTCAACACACTCCAGCCATACTGTTTTTCTTAGTTCCTATAATGTGTCAGGCTCTTTCCCACTCCAAGGATGTTTTCTTTGCCTCAAATTCTATTCCTTTTGACTATCTTTCTTTTTGTAACTTTTTTAAAAATATAATTTCAAATTTAGAGAAAAGTTTCAAGAATAGTAAAATGAATTCCTAAATTCATCTTGGACACTGTGAATGTTATATTGTGTGTGTAGACTCTTGCTCCTATCTTATTCCTCTGGAGATTGTTAATGTTTCTGTTTTAGCAAGCAAAAAACATGGGTATATTCAGACTGTACTCTTTCTCACCTTTCATGAGCCCTGATTTTAATCTTCATTTAGCTCGAAATATCACCCTGTTCGTCAAGGTCTGTCCCATGAATGTGTTATTTAGGGGTTAGGCTGGGACTTAAAGCAGTTCCAGTCTCAGTTCAGTTTTCAAAGCCTTAGCTATGCTGAATTGGGTCTATTCTGTGCATGAATAATTTATGGGTTAGACTGAGACTTTCTGCAGGTTTGTATGCAGTTCGGGAATCCTTTTCTCTGGATCCCTCCTCGCGGGGATTCTTCACATACACCCATAGTCCTAGACTCAGAAATGTTCCTTTTCCTTATACTCTGTTCAGAAGAAAATATGGTTTCTATTAGAGTTTCAGCCATTCACTCATGCCAGCACTAAGAAGATATTATCCCTTTATTACCTGGTTTCTATTTTCTATTGAGAAGTTATTTGTTATTCCATTTGTTTCCTCTTTACAGGTAATATTCTTTTTCCTGGCTGCTTTTAAGATTTTCCTTTAGCATTGTGCTATAATATTTTTAGGTGTGTATATCTTTTTGTTTATATTTCTTGGGATTCATTAAGCATCCTGAATTTGCATACTGATGTCTTTAATCACTTCAGAAAATTCTCAGCATTATTTCTTCAAATCCTGCTGCATCCTCTCTCTGCTTTCCATCTGAGACTCCAATTAAACAAGTCTTAGACTATCTTACTCTACAATATGTCTCTTACTCTCCAGACTTTTTCATCCCTCTGTGGATTTTTTTACAGTTAAAAAATATTGGTAATGAATATTTTCTTCTGACATATTTCAGTTCACAAACTTTCTCTTTAGTTACGCATAACTGAGCTAAAAACCTTAGCAATTTTAGTTATGTTTTCCTTTTAGAAATAGAACCTCTAATTATTTTCCAAACTGCAATGATGTGTTTTATCATTTTAAATAACTTGTTACAATTTTTAGATTTGGATTTTGGTTTCTAAACTGTCAAATAATACTTATTTTACAAAGGGTGTCTGATAATTCCACTATCTAGAGTACCTATAGTTATATTTCTCTTAACTTTTTGCACTTGATCTTGCTTATGTTGTCTTTCCTCCTCAGGTATTTTATTATCTTTGACTATATCCTGAACATGGCTTTTGAAAAATTATAGTAAAAATAATCTGAGACCTCAAGTAAAGTTATCTTCCTCTAATGTGGAATTTTGTCTGTTTCTGCCAAGTACGTGGAGGGTCTAGCTATCCAAGATCACCTTAATTCAAATTTTATGGCTTGACATTTTCTGGGCCACTTGCATTACACCATACTTATCTATGAATGGGCTGATTTAGTTATGGCTTCCTTAATACCTGGTGTATATCCACTTGAGATTGCTACCCTAACTGTGAAGACATTCGTCAGATTCCCAAACTTTGGCATATTCTCAACTCCAACTTTTGTTCCACTTCCACCTCAAAAAAATTTCAAAAGTTCTGGTTACCCTCTTCATGTCTCTTTCAAACTGGCAAATGCCTGAAGAAAAACAATATAGCTTCAAATACTATGATCACTTTTTTGTGTTTTATTTTTTTCTCTGTCACCCAGGTTGGAGTGCAGTGGCAACCTCCACCTCCCAGATTCGAGTGATTCTTGTGCCTCAGCCTTCCAGGTGGCTGGAATTACCGGTGTGTGCCACCATGCCCAGCTAATTTTTTCATTTTTAGGAGAGACGAGGTTTCACAATGTTGGCCAAGCTGATCATAAACTCCTGGTCTCAAGTGATCTGCCCACCTACCTCAGCCTCCCAAAGTGCTGGGATTACAGGTGGACTCACCTCTTTTTGATTTGTCCTTTCTCAGATGTCATCTCAAACGTTTTTCTACAATATTGTTTTTATAAAAAGATTGTAAATACTTTGTTCAGATTTTACATCTTCTTCAGAAGTAGAATTTTTCTGAATTAACTAATCCTCAGAAAGTAACTGTTTCTATTAAAAGTTTGAAAAATCAGGCATAAAAATGAAAACCTGGGGTATATACCAGAATGCTTAGAATAGATATATGGTCAGATCCTTAGAGTCAGCTTGAGTTCACTTAGCTAATGACCTTAGAGATAACCAACAATTGAAAGCAAGAGTGACAGATCTTTTCCCCTCATTTAGTCTTAGCAGAACAAGGTTTCTACAAGAAATAATATAAATTGTTTGACCCCAGAGTCTGGTACTGATCTGGTCCTTCTAAGCCTGTGACCACGATGGTAGGCAGGTCCAGGAAGTCCAATGGTAGGGGAAAGAGTAAGCTTAAACTGTTTGACAAAAGGAAACTAAGGCACCGAGAGAGAAAGTCAATTCCCAAAATCCAGGTGCTCTCATTGTAAAGTCTGTGATATAGTTTGGGTGTTTGTCCCTGCCTAAATCTCATGTTGAAATGTAATCCCCAGTGTTGAAGATGGGGCCTGGTAGGAGGCTCCAGCCTCAGCTCGAAAGATCCCAAGTACAGCTCAAGCCACAGCACCAGAGGATGCAAACCATAAGCTGTGATAGCTTCCATGTAATGTTAAGTCTGCAGGTGCACAGAATCCAAGAGTAGTGGAGGCTTGACAGCCTCCACCTAGATTTAATTGGATATATGAGAAAGACTGGGTGCCCAAGCAGAAGGCTGCTGCAGGGATGTAGCCCTCACAGAGAACCTCTACTAGGGTAGTGTGAAGAGAAAGTATAGGGTTGGAGGCCCCACACAGAATCTGCATTGAAGCTCTGCCTAGTGGAGCTGTGAGAAGGCAGCCACTGTCCTCCAAACCCTAGATGGTAGATCCACTGACAGCTTACACCCTGAGCCTGAAAAAGCCAGGGGCACTCAACAAATTGTGACAGCAGCCATGGGGACTGAACTCTGCAAAGCCACAGGGGTGGAGCTGCCCAAAGCCATGGGAGCCCATCCCTTGAGCTAGTGTTCCCTGGATGTACTACATGGAATCAAATGAGACTATTTTGGAGCTTTAAATATTAATGACTTTCCTGCTGGGTTTCAAACTTGCATGGGGACTGCAGGTCCTTTCTTTCGGCCAGTTACTCCCTGTGGAAAGGGAATGTTTACACAATGCCTATACCCTATAGTATCTTGGAAGTAAATAACTTGTTTTTTATTTTACTGGCTCATAGGTAGAAGTGACTTACCTTCTCTCAGATGAGACTTTGGACTTTTGAGTTAATGCTAGAATGAGTTAAGACTTTGGGGGGACTATTGGAAGTCGTGATTGTATTTTGCAATGTAAGAGGGACAAAAGTTTATGGAAAAGGATGGAATTATATAGTTTGGATATTTTTCCCCACTCAAATCTATGTTGAAATTTAATATCCAGTGTTGGAGGTGAGGCCTGGTGGGAGGTGTTTGAGTCATGGGAGTGCATCCCTCATGGCTTGGTGCTGTCCTTGCAATAGTGAGTACTCTCAAGATCTGGTTGTTGTAAAGTGTGACACCTCTACCCCCATTATCTTTCTTTTTCCTGATTTTGCCATGGGTAGTGCCTGTTCCTGCTTTACCTTCCACCATGGGTGGAAGTTCCCTGAGCCTCCCCAGAAACTAAGCAGATGCCAATGCCATGCTTATACAGCCTGCAGAACTGTGAGCTAATTAAACCTCATTTCTTTATAAATTACCCAGTCTCAGGTATTTCTTTACAGCAATGCAAGAACAGATTAGTACAGTCCATTTGTGTGATTACTACACTTTACTTCTAAAATTAGAAAAAAAGAATTGCTTAGACAGGTAGAAGCAAGATAGAGATTAAGCTATTAAAACTGAGAAAAAAGGTTGATACTAAGTGACAGAGCCCAAGTTATACATCTGTAAAACTATTAGAATCAGTGGGAACTAAGAACAATAATGACTTGAAATTCAGTTACTATCTTAGAGTTTCTTACAGTTATACAAAGTCTAGGTTGAGCACCTGGCATGTGGCTGAATCTTCAGACTGGGACTAAGAAACTCCTTGATAGGAACTTGGAAACCATAGGAGCAGATGACAAACTGGGTATTTTTCTACTTTTAAATAAATCCTATATCTCTTTTCTTTCATATACAAATATAATGTTTCTGTCAGCTTGTCAAATTATTGCAGCAGGTTATAGCGATCTTTTTTTCTGAGACAGTGTTTTGCTCTTTGTTGCCCAGGCTTGAGTGCAGTGGCATGATCTCGGCTCACTGCAACCTCTGCCTCCCGGGCTCAAGCAATTCTCCTGTGTCAGCCTCTTGAGTAGCTGTGATTACAAGTGCCTGCCATGATGCCCAGCTAATTTTTGTAATTTTAGTTGAGACAAGGTTTCACCATGTTGGCCGCGCTGGTCTCGAACTCCTGACCTCAGGTGATCTGGCCACCTTGGCCTCCCAAAGTGCTGGGATTCCAGGCTTGAGCCACTGTGCCTGGCCAGCAATTTCTTTTTCACTGGACTTGTTTTTAGTAATTCTTTTACTTCCAACAGTTAATCTCCTGAATGATTCAATTTTATCAGCAAATCTGTACTTTTATTAAAATGTCATCCTACAGGTTCTATAATTTGTCACAAATTTCATTGGCAATTGTTTCATCATCTTTTAACTTCTGGCTGCAAGTGGAAATACTCGTCTTAAATTCTATTACTGGTAAGTAATGTTAGCCAGCTAGTGGAGAGATTAATATATTCTACCATCTATGTAACAATCAAGAATTCCAAAAATTAGTACCATGTATGGATTCAGCAATTCTCACATTAACTCTGTTTGTACCTCATAAATCAATGGCTTAACGAAGTTGCACTAACAAAGGTTAAATTCTATTTAAACATACATTTTCTAAGTATTTAACATGTCACAAATATAGGAAACATTTAAATAGCTATCAAATATAGTCATTAATATTTCTGACATAATGTCAGACTCCCAAAATTTATATATTTCTTTCTGAAGACTATTCTTCTTAGTAATTCATATGTAACCTGAAAGTCCGAAATTATAACAGCCTCTGCTTGCAAGATAGCAAGATCTCGGGTCCTCTCTCCTTGAAATTCCCTTCAGCAGGAAACACAGCATTCATATTCCCTTGTCAGTATCTAAATTTTGGTCTTTCTAAAGTCTGGATTGCAATACTCTTTCTATCCATGGATGTCTGCTCATTGCTCAGCTGCCAACAATTAAGCAATTACTAAATTATCTCAGAGCTGCTGCTGCTGTTGCCACTTCTTCCACACTAGCCTCCAAAGCAGCAGTTCTCAGGTTAGCGATACATGAGAATCACCTGTAGGGTTTTCAAAAATGCTGGTACTCAGGGAAACACCTGACCAATTAAATCAAATTTTCTGGAGGAGAACGTAAGCAAAGTTATTGCTCTCTCCTCTCCTTTACAAGCATGGATACAGATTTTGATTAACTCTTTTCATCAAAGTCCATACTACATTCTGCATCTAAACTTTATTCACGATAGAAATAAGAGATGGGAAATACAACATAAAAAAAACTCTTAAGCTATTTTATATGGCAGCCATCTAAATCCAGGCCTCCTAAATTATTTTCATGGGGCATTTACAGGCTTCCTGATTATTATTATTATGGAGCTTTTGCAAGTTGCCTCCCTGTGTAGCTCCAAGCCTGCTTCCTCGTGGCAGAAAATTACTTCCCAGCAGTGTTGCAAGTGCGTAGGAGAATATCTAGAGTAGACCCAAGATAACATTATAAAGAAACGAGTTCCTTCTTTAACCAACCTTGAGGACTGCCTTTCCATCCTCATTTTCTGTTCCAGACAACTGGCAGGGGGGAAAATCCATCTCCTTCAGGGGCAAGTACACTTGGTACTCATGGAAGTAAGTCCTGTGACCCCCAACAATCATAGCAGACAATCTCATCACAACTGCATCAGCTTCATCTCAAGCAATATGCAGATAAAAGGAAAATTTTTTTTTCTTTACATGTCACTTTCCTGCATTATAAAAAAGGACAATGGTTTTCATTTTTAACATTTCTCCATTATATATAGTGTATTTATGCTCCAATCGATGTTGAACATCTACAAACCAGTTTAGTTCTCTTTTATGGTCTTTCCTCTGCTTGCATTTCATCTGTTGCAGTTTTGTTTTTGTTTTTGTCTGAACTCCTGACCTCTCAAACCAACAACTCTAACATAAACAAACAAATAAAAATAAGCACATTTCTAACCACATTTACACACACACACACATATAATAGAAGCATGTTGCAATTTAAATACAAAACTGAAGGTATCACACTACCCGATTTCAAAACAAACTGCAAAGCTACAGTAATCAAAACAGTACAGTACTGGCATAAAAAACAGACACATAGCCCAGTGAAACAGAACAGACAGCCCAGAAATAAATTCACACATTTATGGTGAATTGATTTTTGACGAAGATGCCAAAAACACACAATGTTGTAATGACAGTCTCTTTAATAAATAGTATTGTAAGAATTAAATATCCACATGCAGAATAATAAAATTGGACCCGTATTTCATATCATATTCAAAAACAATATCAAAGTCTATTAAAAACTGAAATATATTATCAGAAACTCTAAAACAACTAGAAGAAAACATAGGAGAAAATCTTAATGACATTGATCTGGGCAATAATTTTTTTGTTGCAAATCAACAAAAGCCAAAATGGAATAGAATTACACCAAACAAAGAAGCTTCTGTATAGCAAAGGAAACTATAGAGTGAAGAGAAAGTCTACAGAATGGAAGAAAATATTTGCTAACCATATATCTGGTAAGGCATTAGTATTCAAAATATGTAAGAAATTCAACTCAATAGCAAGAAAGCAAATAATCTGATTTTAAAACGGGTAAAGGACCTGAATAGACATTTCTCAAAAGAAGACATACAAATGAACAACAGGTATGTGAACAAATGCTCATTACTAATCAGGAAAGTGCTAATCAAATCCACAATCAGATATCACCTCACACCTATGAGAATGACCATTAGCCAAAAGATAAAAGACAAGTGTTGGCAAAAATGTGGAGAAAAGAGAATCCTTGCACACTGTTGGTGTAAATGAAAGGTAACCTAGTATAGCCATTATGGAAAACAGTTTAGAGTTTCCTCAGAAAATTAAAAATGGAACCATCATGATCCAGCAATCCCATTTCTCCATACATGTCTAAATTAAGTGAAACGAGCATGTTCAAGAGAGATCTGTGCTTCCATGTTAGTTGCAGCATTATTCACAATAGCTAAGATATGGAATCAACCTGTGTGTCCATCAACAAATGAATGGATTTTAAAATGTGGTATATATACACAGTAGATGATACAGTTTGGATAATTGTCTCCTCCCAATCTCATGTTGAAATGTGATCCCCAATGTCAGAGGTGGGACCTAGTGGGAAGTATTTGGGTCATGGAGGCAGATCCCCCATGACTGTCTTGGTACCCTCCCCCCAGTGATGAGTTCATTCAAGAGCTGGTTGTTTAAAAGAACATGACATCTCTCTTGCTCCCTTCTGTCTTGCTCCCTCTTTTGCCATGAGATGCCTGCTCCCCTTTTGCCTTCCACTGTGATTGTAAGCTTCCTGAGGACCTCATCAGAAGCAGATTCTGGTGCCAAGCTTCCTGTACAGCCTGCAGAACTATCAGCCAATAAACCTCTTTTCTTTATAAAGTATTCAGTCTCAGGTATTCTTTTATAGCAATGCAAAACAGACTAACAAGGTAGAATACTATTCAGCCGTTAAAAAATCAGGAAATCCTAATATTTGTAATGGCATGTATGAACCTGAAGGATATTATGATAAGTGAAATAAGCCAGGCACTGAAGACAAAGTCTGTATGATCTTACTTATATGTATAATGTAAAAGTCAAACTTATAGAAGCAGAGGGTAGAATGATGGTCAACAAGATCTAGAGTTGCGAGCTGGGACTGGAAAGATCAAAATTTCAGTTAGACAAAGGGAGTAAGTTCAAGAGATATATTGTAGAACATGGTAACTATAGTTAATAGCAATGTATTGTGTGCTTGAAAATTGCTAAAAGAGTATACTTTGTGTTCTCACCACAAAAAATAATGATAAGTATGTGAGGTAATACATATTAATTAGCTTGATTTAGCTTTCCACAACATACACAGATTTTAAAGTATCATGTTGTACACAATAAATGTGTTCAATGTTTGTTAATTAAAAAATACATAACATTTTTAAAATTAAAGAAGTACAAATATAGGGAAAAAATCTCTCTCCAAAGGAAGCAACTATGCAGAGAAGCAACTCTGCCTGAAATATAAAGAAAACTTTTTGCATTATCCCAAAGAGTTATTTAATCCTTAACCTAGTTCTTTTGTCATTTTTCAAACTTTTTTTCTCATTGTGGTTTGTTCCATATTTGCAAACACAAGTGACTTTCTGATAAGAAACAACATTCCACAGCAAATATGCATCTAGATCAGAGCCTCTTGCAGGAGATGGAGATGATTTCCAGCTTTGACATGATAGTTCTTTATTATTCCCTACAATATTTTAAAGATCACTGAACCCACTTTCCATTTCTGCTGAAGCTCCAGGTATGGTATATTCTTCTTCCCCAAAGCAGTCTCTGCTAAAGAAAGCTTTTCCCAAGCACAGAGCCTAGGAGTGAGAGCTCAGCACTGAGGTGATAAGAGCTGAGGTTGATTTCTGCCTACCTGTCCACAACTTGCCCTAGAAACCAAAGCCTTTTCTCTCAGTAAGTGGCAACTGATTCTTTCTTACAAGCATTCTAAGTCCTCATTTGGGTTTAGCTCAGAACCATTGTTACCAATACACCAGGATAGCTAACGCTGAGTTCTCAATTTTATATGAATTTCTTACAATAACAATTAACAAATATACAATTTTGTGTAGTTTTATTATAAAACTTATAAATGCAAATTGTAAAAAAATTATAAAATATATCTATGAAAAAAAGCATTATTATTAGGCCCACCACCTAAATATTACTACAGATAGTTTGTAAATCATTCTCCCTACCATTTTAGTTGATGTATGTATTTATTAAACAGGGAAGTAGAACAAGAATTACAAACATTTTGTGACCTATTTTTCTCATGTCAAAAATTGTTTTTTTTCTATGCTAGTAAACATTCTTCTGCAATATCATTTAATGATTACATGGTATGTCAAAATTAATTTATATAACCAGTGACATATTATTAGCAGTGCTATACTCACTACTGAGTGACAAGATCAATTGTACCCCAAAGTTCAGTGTTATGCAATATATTCATGTAGCAAACCTGCACATGTACCCCTTGAATCTAAAATAGAAGTTGTAATTTTTTTTTTTAAGGTAGTTAGGTTGTTTGCTGATTTTGTTATTACAATCAATGTGTTTGTTACATAATCTTGGCACATAACCATGATTCTTTCCTTAGGATAAATTCCTAAATGCAAAAATACTAGATTGAAAGTTATGTAAATTTTGTTTTAATTGTGTTCTTTAATGTTTAAGTTCGGGGTTACATGTGCAGGTTTATTATATAGGTATAATGTGTCATGGGGGTTTGTTGTACTGATCATTTAGTCACCCAGGTATTAAGCCTAGTACACATCAGCTAATTTTCCTGATCCTCTGCCTCCTCCCACCCTCCACCTTGCAACAGACCCCAGGGTCTCTTGTTCCCCTCTATGTATCCATGTGTTCTCATCATTTTGCTCCCACTTATAAGTGAGAACATGCAGTATTTGGTTTTCTGTTCTTGCATTAGTTTGCTAAGGATAATGGCTTCCAACTCCATCCATGTCTCAGCAAAGGCCATGATCTCATTTCTTTTAATGGCTGCATAGTATTCCATGGTGTATAGGCACCACATTATCTTTATCCAGTCTATCACTGGTGGGCATTTAGGTTGATTCCATGTCTTTGCTATTGTGAATAGTGCTGCAATGAACATATGCAAGTAAATGTCTTTATGATACAATGATTTATATTTCTTTGGGTATGTGCCTAGTCATGGGATTGCTGGGTGGGATGGTGTTTCTGTTTAACATATGAATGAGAGACCTACCAATTAAGACAAAAAACTCCCACACTTTCCATTTATGTCAATATATCATAATAGATGTAGGTACCAAAAATGTTGGTGGTTACCACCCAAACTAGATTATAAACGCTTTAATATTTCCCTCCACCTTTTATTTGTTATTCTTCATGGCCCCTAGTACAATATTATGAAAATAGTAAATGCCCAGTTGATCCCTCCTCAAGGAGTTATCAGATGAGTTGAGTGACTAAAGAAGAAAATGGAAAGAACTACAAAATTTGATGTGGCACTTCAAAATAACTTGGGCATTGTTTTGTTTTTAAATTGTAGCTCTTGTATGTATGTCTACATCTTCAACTAGACTATAAGTATGTGGTGGCTAGGAGCTGTATCTCATATTCCTTGTATGTATTCTCATATTCCCATCAGAACAACTGAGGGACAAATCATGGATTGATTATAAGTAAAACTCTATATGCTGAAGAACCAAAACAATAATAAAAATGTCAAAGAAGACAACATAGAGAATACATTTGCATCTTATGCAAGCATTTTTAGAGCCTTTACCCCATATTTTAAATAGACCAAAAAGTCTCAGTCTGAGGAAAAGGATTATAGTAAAGCAATCATTGCTTTGGTGGTGGCTGTGGTCTTCACTTTTTGTTATATTAGAAAGTGCAAGAAAATAGCCAGGTGCAGTGGCTCATGCCTATAATCCCAGCACTTTGGGAGGTCAAGGCGGTTAGATCATTTGAGGTCAGGAGTTTGAGACCAGCCTGATCAACATGGTAAAACTCCGTCTCTACTAAATACATAAAACAAAAAAAAAAATTAGCCAGGCATGGTGGCACATGTCTGTAATCCTAGCTACTTGGGAGGCTGAGGCAGGAGAATCACTGGAACGCAGGAGGTGAAGGTTGCAATGAGTCGAGATTGCTCCACTGCACTCCAGCCTGGGCAACAGAGTGAAACTCCATCTCAAAAACAAACAAACAAAAAAAATGTGCAAGAAAATAACAAGAGTGTTTGTCATTTTTAAAAAATGAAACCTCTAGGCAATATATTATAGAACAGATAGATACAAATGTGGATCATCTGTTTATTTTTGCTGAGTCTGGTAACATTAAGGTTAACACTAAACAGCCATCTGCTAAGTAATTGCACCTGCTGCTTATTAATGTAACTTGTATTATTTCAGCATTGATGAACAGTTTAATGGGTTGAGAAACTGCAGATTCAATTTCCTGTGTGACTACTCTCCCTTGTTCCCATAATCAAGTTAGATATGTTTTTACACACAACTATGTTAAATCAAGTGTTAAAAAGCAGAGTCAATATTCTGAAATACCACAAGATGGGGATGTTACTCCATCTTATATGTCCCATTGCCCTGCTCTGGCACCCCAACCCCTTTTTTGTTTCAAGATATTTAAAACTCCAGAGGACTTAATTTGGGCTTTGTCACAAATGAAGATTTCAGATCATCTATGCTTCCAAATGAAATTAGAATCAAACCATCTATAAAACAAAATGGTAACACAGATTTAAAATGTGTTAGGGATACCCACTTTAAAATGAGTATATCGTCATTTTTCTGCAGAATATATGCATTGGAATTTTGAATGGAGCTTCATGGTGTGAGTGTGTGTGTGTGTGTGTGTGTGTGTGTGTGTGTGTGTGTGTATGTTTTATTCCCCAGGTAGGTGCTTATTATCTTGTCTCTTTATCCACATGAATGCCTCCTACATAATGATTCTATGAGTCCCTGTAATTGTCTGTCCTGTTAAGCTGTGCTAGTTCACATTTGCAACTCCAGTATGAAGTGAATACGTGTGTTCACATTTCTTTGTCCTGTGAGCATGTGGCTGTGTCATTCTTTCTGTTCCTATTCTTCCTTCTCTTCTGTTTTTCCATTAAAAAATATTAATACAACAAAGGTATCTGGTAGTCTATAATGATGCTAAAAAAAAAATTCCTTTCCTTTCTCCTACTATGTCTCTCCATAGTCACTAAAGTTCTGATTTTTAAAATTAGTTGTTATTATTGAACTGAATTAGGAAATAAGAAAATATTTTGTATGTTTTATATGCTCCCTAGTGTGTCTTGTATGTACATTTACTGATTTTTTTTTACTCCTCTGGATGCCTCGTATTTAATATAAGAGGAGTTCCTTATTCAATTGTTTTACGTACTCCCTGGACACTGACTTAAGTATTAAATAGAAGAGAAAATTACTTTTTGATCTGTTATGTCACTCGGAAATCACTGTTTCCGGGGGAATGTAAACTGGTTTTCTCAGCAATTTATTATTTTACAAGGAGCTTGGCTGGCCTACTAATCGAAATGTTATATTCTTATTTAACATGGGATTAAATTGCCTAATTTTACTATCAAATTCATAACATATTTTCTTTTAAAAAAGTAACTATGTTCCTTCACTCCTATTCAACATCATACTGAAAATCCTAGCTGATAAAATAAGACAATAAAAAGAAATAAAAGGCACAAGACTGAGTAGAATAAATAAAACTGTCTTGCCCATGAATGACATGATTGTTTAGGTAGAAAATTCCAAAGAATCAACACAAAAAAAAACCTACAGGAACTAATAAGTAATTATAGAAGGTTTCAGGATACAAGGTTAACATACAAAAGTCAATTACTTTCCTATACCACCAACAAACAATTGAAATTTGAATCTAGAAACACAAAACCATTTACATTAACACTGAGAGAGTGACAGAAGAAATACTTAGGCATAAATCTAACAAAATATATACAAATATGTAATAGGAAAATTACAAAACTCTGATGAAAGAAGATTTAAATAAATGGACAGTTATTCCATGTTCATGGATGGGAAGACTCAATATTTTCAAGACATCAGCTCTTCCCAGATTGCTCTAAAGTGTCAACAAAATCTCAACCAAAATCCCAGCAAGTTATGTTAAGAATGGATTATGAAGAGATTCTAAAGTTTACGTGAAAAGGCAATAGACCCAGATTAGTTAGTGCAGTGCTGAAGCAAAAGAATGAAGTCAGAGAACTGACACCACACAACTTGGAGATTTACCATAAAGCTATAATAATGAAAACAGTGTGGTATTGGAAAAAGAATAAACAGACAGATCAATGGATAGAAAGCTCAGAAGTAGACCCACACAAGTATACTCAGCTGATCTTTGAATGAAGGAGCAAAGGCAATTCAATCAAGAAAGAAGAAAGTTTTCAACAAATGATGCTGGAACAACTGAACATCTACATACAAAAAAAAAAAAAAAGAATCTAGACACAGACTTTACATCCTTCATAATATTAACTGAAATGGTTTCATAAGCCTAATTGTAAAATTAAAACTATACAACTTCTAGAAAAAAAAAATGTAGAAAATCTAGGTCACCATGGGTTTGGTGATGACTTTTTAGGTAAAATACCAAAGGTATAGCTCATGAAAACAAAAAGTAGTAAGTTCGACTTTACTAAAATTAAAAGCTTCTGTTGGGTGTGGTGGCTCATGGCTGTAATCTCAGCACTTTGGGAAACCAAGGCAGGCAGATCACTTGAGGTCAAGAGCTCAAGACCAGCCTGGACAATATGGTGAAACCCCATATGTACTAAAAATACAAAAATTAGCCAGGCATGGTGGCACATACCTGTAGTCACAGCTACTCGAGACGCTGAGGCCTAAGAATCACTGGAAGTGGGGAGATGGAGGTTGCACTGATCCAAGATGGTGCCACTGCACTCCAGCCTGGGCGACAGAGCTAGACTCTGTCTCAAAATAAATAAATATATATGTGTACTTCTACTCTGCAAAAGACACTGTTAATAGAATGAAAAAAGAAGACACAGACTGGGAGAAAATATTTGCAAAGCACATATCTAATAAAGGACTGTTATCCAAAATATACCAAGAACTCTTAAAACCAGAGACTCAAGGGGGAAAAAGAAAGGGAGGCAGGGAATGATGAAGAGGTGGTAAAGAAAGGATTTTTAAGCAAGTGAAACTATTCTGTATGATACTGCAATGGTAGATATATGACATTATGCATTTGTCAAAATTCATTAAACTGTACTACACAAAGAGTGAATCCTCATGTAAATTATGAACCTTAGTTAATAATAATGTATCAATATTGATTCATTAATTATAACACATATGCCCACCAAGATGTTAGTAATTAGGTAAATTGTGGGGAGGGATATGGAAGAGGGAGCATATAAGAACTCTCTGTATTATCTGTATAATTTTTCTGTAAACCCAAAAGTGCTCTAAAAGTAAGGGCTTTTAATTTTTAACTGTAAACATGTCATATTTTATACTACCTTTTAATGGCTATTACTCAAAGTAGCCTTGTGAAATTAATTGAAACTCTATTAAAATACTGCTAGTTTCGAAGAAAATTCAGTATAAAGTCCATCAATGTAGATAGTTTAGTCTTCCAAGGTAATTTACTACATTTTAAAAGTTTTTGCCACAAGATATTTTCATTACCTAATGGATTCAAGATTCTATTATTGGATGGGAAAACTCTAGTAAACATCTCCTTAATATTAAAGAATCAGTAATGGCCATAAATTCCAAAAGAATTATGTCATATGTTAACATAGTCCAGCTCTTCTAGTCTTAGGCATATATCTTTTAAATGTTTATCAAGTAAATGACTGAATAAATGAATAAATTTCTTTTCTATTTATTATTATTTTTTTGACAGAGTTTTCATTTCTTGTTGCCCAGGCTGGAGTACAATCGTGCGATCTCGGCTCACTGCAACCTCCGCCTCCTGGGTTCAAGAGAGTCTCCTACTTCAGCCTCCCAAGAAGCTGGGATTACAGGCAGGCAGCAGCACACCCAGCTAATTTTTTTTTTTTTTTTTTTTTTTTTTTTTTTTTTTTTTTTAGGAGAGATGGAGTTTCACCATGTTAGTCAGGCTGGCCTCAACTTTCTCACCTCAGGTGATCCACCTGCCTCAGCCTCCCCAACTGCTGAGATTACAAGCGTGTGCCACTGCACCCAGCCATAAATGAATAAATTTATACATCGGTTGTATAGCAACATAAGTCCTTTCCATTAGTTTTGGGATTTCATCAATCGCCAATAAATGAAGTGTATGGTATTCCTTATTATTCTTCCTCTTGGACTCCATTGAACAAATAGATCATTATAAGTCTCATCTACAAACTCTTTAATTTACCTTTCCTATAAACTAACAGAAGCCAAAATCTGTAAACCTATTATCATTTTATTAGAAATTCAAACAAGGGGGGATCTATTGTCACAGATGTTTTAAGAATTTAAGTCTCACAACAAACCATTACATCTTATGAATTAGATAGAGAGTTCTGGTGAAGACTCATTGTAGAAAACTGTGATTATTCACTGAAATTGCGATCTGTATTGAGATAAGTGGTTAATTTTACCTTAGTGATAATCAGCTTATCACTCGCTAAGGTAGTTCAGAGGCCAAACAAATATAACAATGATTATGCAGATTTTCTTAAAACTAGAGAAATTGCTAAATGTCACTCACAGTTGTCAAAAATAATTTGACAGATAAAAAGAAAATGGTCGAAACAAGTTATAATACAATTCAAAATTTCAGTTAGCCTATATTGTCGTATATACCGATCTAAAACATGGAAAAGTAGTCTTGCTTGGAAATGTAGTGTTTAGATATACCAAAATTTTTAATAGTGATATAATATAGACCTGGGATAAGATTACACAGGAATGGCATGGCAAAGAAGAATAACAAAATAAAGACATTTGACAGAATTTTAAGAAATATCTTCATTTTAATGAAAAGGTAGGGGGAAAGAAGTCTATGAAGGAAAACAAGAAAGAATAGCCAGATGAGTATTGTTAAGGCATTTAGGAATATCCACTATTACTTCTTCCATCTCACTATAATCACTTCTGTTGGTCTAGACTTAAAATTAAAAGACTATAAGCAAATTAGAATCAGTGTGCCAGGCACAGTTTCTCTTATCTAGAAAGATTATATGACATATGCCTAGTAACACCAAATTGAAAATATGCACAAAATATAGCCTTTTCAAATAGCCCTTTCACATCATCCTGTTTTTGCCGCATAGTTAATAAATCATTTTAAATAGACAGAAGAGGGAAAGGTCAATCTGCTGTCCCAAGTGCAGAAATGGCCACAAAACTCTATGAAATACAATACAAAGGTCATTGAAAGAGAAGTACATTATATGTCTTGTTCAATTTCTTATCAAATTCTTACTTCAGTGCCTCTTTCAGTAATATGAAGTTAAAATCAGGTACAGTAATGGTGATCACTCACCAGATTCTTGGTTCTTATGAAGCTCCTTTTTTTGTGCAGATAGTTTTAAAATTTGGTGCTCCTGTGGTGAGGACAGTCGGTAGGGGCTTCTATTTGGCCCTCTTGCTCTGCCTCCTTAAAGCTTTTTGTATATTACACTTTTTAAAAATCTTGTGTAACTTTGTACATTGCCACACACTAACCAAAAATAGGTTGCATTCTTGAAAATTAATTTCTGTTTAGAATATATGCAGGGGTCTTGGTCAACCCAAATCAGGTTTAGCCCAATCAGGCTAAATTCATAAATTTCAGCTGTTTTAGTGAGGATGATGGCAATAGCCTAATTAGAAGGCAACTCTGTAAAGCTGTGGAATATATGATTAATGTTAACACATCAGTCATGATGACTGTAAAAACAGAAGACATGTATTCAAGACCAGACATTTTTGCAATTTAATAAAACATTCATTATGTAGGGAAGGATTTTATGAAAACTCATTTAAGACACCACTCATATTAGATATTTTTGCATTTTTAGAGTATAATCATTATTGAGCATTTTTTTATCTCTCTGTCTTTGAGATATATAGATATAGATTTTTTTTTTTTAAAGACCAAGTTTCACTCTTGTTGCCCAGGCTAAAGTGCAATGGTGTGATCTCTGCTCACCGCAACCTGCACTTCCTGGATTCAAGTGATTCTCCTGCCTCAGCCTCCCAAGTAGCTGGGACTACAGGCATGCACAACCACCCCTGGATAATTTTTTGTATTTTTAATAGAGAGAGAGTTTCTCCATGTTGGTCAGGCTGGTCTTGAACTCCCAACCTCAGATGATCCGCCTGCCTCGGCCTCCCAAAGTGCTGAGATTACAGGTGTTAGCCACCGTTCCCGGCCATCTTTGAGATTTTTTTTAAGCTAACAAATTATCTCTAGGTAAGATAAAATGGGTATTATGTATAAATGTCTGGAATGTGTGTCAATAAAATACATTAATTGTATAATATGCTTACAGCAATCAATCAATAAATATTCATATTGTAAATAATTTTAAATGATAACCACAAAATAATTCTAGTTTTAAGAGTTGATTTTTATGGATTCATCAAAATTAATCAACCTTGCTGGGCATCTCTCTATCATCTCATTGATAAAAGTACTATAGCAACCTAAAGTACAAGAGTCATTTTTCTAACATAGAAAAATATCTAAAGATTTAATTTCAAGTCCATCGTCACAAATATACAGGAAGAAATTGGGGGATGAAGTTGGTTAATATTTGCAGGTAAATAAATATTTGAGATAATTGAATGAATGAATGAATGACAAAATTATATAGTCACATGAAAGAAAATAACATTGTTTGAATTAAAAGATATAAGACGGTGGCTCAAGCCTGTAATCCCAGCACTTTGGGAGGCCGAGACGGGCGGATCACGAGGTCAAGAGATCGAGACCATCCTGGCCAACATGGTGAAACCCCGTCTCTACTAAAAGTACAAAAAATTAGCTGGGCATGGTG
>CAUYLZ010061621.1:0-24578 GCA_963573645.1 Pithecia hirsuta
TAAGCCCTAGGGTCTGAGAAAAGGAAACATTATGAGCCTCTCTGATAGAGGATGTGCAGAAAGAAGTCAGAAATCTGACCAAGATCAACCCAGGCTCTGATCTTTCCAGAGCTTTCCCCCAGCTCTGCCCTGCCTCCCTCCTCCCTGGTGTGTGTCCTGGTGTCCCCCACCCTCTGGTGACAGGGGTGCTGTGCACTCCCCTGTGGTTTATCCTGCAGAGGAAATTCAGCCATTCTCAGGTTTATTCTGTGTCACTGCAGTCCATTCTCCACAGAAACTGAGTTTCTCTCTCACTGAGTGGCCTCCATGTGCTCATGTAGCACCAAAGACCTTTTCTGTCACAATCATTTTGATTATTCGTTTAGTAGCATTTCCACAAAAAGAGTTGGAAAGACTGACAAAAACTTAAGTAATATTTCTTCTGATTTTAAAAATAATCTTAGGCCGGACGACCTTGGCTCACATCTGTAATCCTAGCACTTTGGGAAGCTGAGGCAGGCAGATCACTTCAGGCCAGAAGTTCAAGACCAACCTGGCCAATATGGTGAAACTTCTTCTCTACTAAAATTACAAAAATTAACTGGGTGTGGTGGTGCATGCCTGTAATCCTGGCTACTTGGAAGGTTGAGGCAGGAAAATCCCTTGAACCTGGGAGGAAGAGGTTGCAGTGAGCTGAGATTGCACCACTATACTTCAGCCTGGGTGACAGTGAGTGAGACTCTGTTTTTTTAAAAAAAAGGAAGAAATAAAAGTAATATTAGTTTTAGAAGATTTGGAAAATCCTTGGAGAGCAAAAGGAAGAAACTAAAATTATCTGTTAGTTCATGTCTGGGAGAAATTGTTAGGATTTTGTAGTAGACTCTTCTTGGATTTCTATTTAGTCATATGTAACAAAGGCATACTTTACTAAGATGTGAATGTATTGGACATTTTGTTCTAATCTTCCTTTTTACTTAATTGTATTATCAGTATTTTAGCACATCAGTCATTTTTTCTATTGTGCTTTGTTGACTTTTTTAAAATTTATTTTTCTTCGCTATAATCCATGAGGCTGATTTGTTTACTTTTTTATTGATTCATTTTTCTTTCTTTTTTTAATTTTTATTTTATTTATTTTTAAATTATTATACTCTAAGTTCTGGGGTACATGTGAGATGGAGTCTTGCTCTGTCTCCCAGGCTGCAGTGCACTGGGCACAATCTGGGCTCACTGCAACCTCCACCTCCCAGGTTCAAGCCATTCTTCCACCTCAGCCTCCCGAGTAGCCGGACTGCAGGCACCCACCATTATGGCTAATTTTTGTGTTTTTAATAGAGACATGGTTTCACCATGTTAGCCAGGCTGGTCTTTAACTCTGGACCTCACGTGATTTACCCGCCTTGGTCTCCCCTAGTGCTGGGATTAGAGGTGTGAGCCACTGCGCCCAGCCTCTTGTTTTTTTTTTGGAGATAGGATCTCACTCTGCCACCCAGGCTGGAGTGCAGTGGCATAATCATAGCTAACTGCTGCCTGGAGCTCCTGGGCTCAAGTGATCCTCCCACTTTTGCCTCCCAAATAGCTGGGACCACAGGTGCATGCCGCCATGATCAGCTAATTTTCTTAAAATTGTTTTGTAGAGACAGGGTCTCCCTATGTCACCTAGGCTGGTCTCAAACTCTTGGGCTCATGTAATCCTTCCACTGTGGCCTCCCAAAGTGCTGGGATTACAGGTGTGAGCCACTGCACCTGGCCTTGTACCTGTTTTTAGAAGCTGTGGATACTTGTTTTAGATGCTAGGGAATCATAGATGTTTAGTTATTGAAGAAGTGTGTTAATATGAAAAATAATAAAATATGATATGTCTAAACACTGTATTTTAAATTTAAACAACAGTATATTGGCTTTGCAATTTTTTTTTTTTTTTTGAGATAGAGATAGAGTCTTAATCTGTGACTCAGGCTGGAGTGCATGAAGTGCTGTGGCGCATCCTCAGCCTCCTGGGCTAGAATAATCCTTCCATCCCCTCCTGGGCTGGAATGAACCTCCCAACTAGATGGGACTACAGGTACTTTTTTGGGTATATTTTGTAGAGATGAGGTTTTGCCATGTTGCCCAGGCTGGTCTCGAATTCCTAGACTCAAGTGATCTGCCTGCCACAGCCTCCAAAAATGCTGGAATAATATGTGTGAGCCACCTCGCCCTGTTTGACTTTGCAATCTTTTGGCTACAGGCGTAAGGCCCATCCTTGGAGAGAAGGTCCACTTATTCCAGTTTCTTTTCTAAACCATCCCTGTATCCAGTTTTGATTTCTATAGAATGGATGAATAAAGACAGAATGTAAAAGACTTCTTTTTTTTGAGACGGAGTTTTGCTCTTGTCACCCAGGCTGCAGTACAATGGAGAGAGATCTCGGCTCACTGTACAACCTCTGCCTCCTGGGTTCAAGCGATTCTCCTGCCTCAGCCTCCTGAGTAGCTGGGATTACAGGTGCCCACCACCACGCCTGGCTAATTTTTGTATTTTTAGTAGAGACGGGGGTTTCACCATGTTGGCTAGGCTGGTCTCAAACTCTTGATCTTAGGCGATCTGCCTCCCTCAGCTTTCCAAAGTGCTGGGATTACTGGCGTGAGCCACAGCGCCTGGCTCAGAATGTAAAAGAACTTTAAAGACACTTAACACAACCTCCTAGATCATGTACAAATGTTTCCAGACTAGGCCAGGTGTGGTGGCGCATACATGTAACCCCAACACTTTGGGAGGCTGACAGGAGGATCACTTGAGGTGAGGAGTTAGACATCAGCCTGGTCTACAAAGCAAGACCCTCGTCTTTATTTTTAAAGAAAGAAAAATTTCCAGACTTTTTTTTTCTTTGATATGGAGTCATGCTCTGTCACCCATGCTGGAGTGCAGTGGTGTGATCTCAGCTCACTGCAACTTCTGCCTCTAGGGTTCAAGCAAATGTCTTGCCTCCCAAGTAGCTGGGACTACAGGCGTGTACCACCACACCTGGCTGATTTATGTATTTTTAGTAGAGACGAGGTTTCACCATGTTGGCCAGGGTGGTCTCAAACTCCTGATCTCAAGTGAACCACCCGCCTCAGCCTCCCAAAGTGCTGGGATTACAGGCATGAGCCACTGTATCCAGCCTCACATATATCTGTTTTAAAAAGCTCTTCACTCTTGGTATTTATTTATTTATTGGAGATAGGGTCTCACTCTGTCACCCAGGCTGGAGTGCAGTGGCATAACCTCAGCTCACTGCAAACTCTGCTTCCTGGGTTCAAGTGATTCTCAGGCCTCAGCCTCCCGAGTACTGGAATTACAGGGTTATGCCATCACACTCAGCTAATTTTTGTATCTCTTTTAGTAGAGACCAGGTTTCTCCATGTTAGGCAGGCTGGTCTCAACTTCTTGATCTCAAGTGATCCACCCACCTCAGCCTCCCAAAGTGATTACAGGCATGAGCCATGCCACCCAGCCTATTCCTGGTAATAATAATGATAATAATAATAATATTATTATTCTTTGAGACGGAGTCTCACTCTGTCGCCCAGGCTGGAGTACATTGGTGCAATCTTGGCTCACTGCAACCTCTGCCTCCCAGATTCAAGTGATTCTCCCTCCTTAGCCTCCAGAGTAGCTGGGATTACAGGCATGTGCCACCACGCCTGGCTAATTTTTTGTACTTTTCATAGAGATGGGATTTCACCAGGTTAGCTAGGATGGTCATGATCTCCTGACCTCATGATCCTCCCTTCTTGGCCTCCCAAAGTGCTGGGATTACAGGCATGAGCCACCATGCCTGGCCTCCATGCTTTTAATGACAAATACAACTGGCATAAATGGGTGTTTAGAATGAACGTGGCTGAGTCTTAGACAGCGTGGTGTTGAATTTTCACACAGTTGTACAGATTATCCAAGAGTCCTGTCAACCACTAGTGTTTTATAGGAGAGTGGAGAATGTCAGTTTATTTGGCCAATCAGGTAGTGGAGTTATGAGTGTCTGCCTAGTCCACTGTGTGGGTGTTCCCAAAGTCGTTATCCACTTTTTTTGTGGCTGGACATTCCAGTAGTTTACAGTTTAGTTTTCTCAAATGTGAAGGATCATGATGATCCTTAGGATGAATTCCTGGAGGTGTAATTGTGCTATGTATGTACTTAGATGTACATGCCCATACACGCACTATGTCTTTAAGACATACTGCCAGGTAACCAAAAAGTTTGTGCCAGATTTCATCAGATTGTAGGAGAGTGTCCATTTTCACGTTCTCTTTTCAAAATTGAATTTAATGACAGGTTGAGTGTGGTGGTACATGCCTATAATCCCAACACCTTGGGAGGCTGAAGCAGTAGGATCCTTTGAGCCCAGGAGTTCGAGGCCAGCTGGCAGCATAGGGAGACCCCCATCTCTCTAAAAATTAAAAAAAAGTATATTAGCCAGGCATGCTGGTACACATCTGTACATAGTCCTAGCTATTCTGGAGGCTGATGTGAGAGGATGGCTTTACTTCAGGAGTTTGATTTTGCAGTGAGCCATGATTATACCACTCTATTATACCCTAGGTAATGGAGCAAGACCTAATCTCAAAAAAAAATTTTAATGGCCAGGCACAGTGGCTCACACCTGTAATTTCAGCACTTTGGGAGGCAGAGGCGGGTGGATCACCTGAAGTCAGGAGTTTGTGACCAGCCTGGCCAACATGGTGAAACCCCGTCCCTACTAAAAATACAAAAAATTAGCTGGGCATGGTGGTGCAGGGCTGTAATCCCAGCTACTCAGGAGGCTGAGGCAGGAGAATCACTTGAACCTGGGAGGCGGAGGTTGTGGTGAGTCAAGATCACGCTGTTGGCTTCCAATCTGGGCGACAAGAGCAAAACTCCATCTCGAAAAAAAAAAAAATTTGCATCAAAAAAAGAAAATAGTTAGATGACAAAAAATCCACAAAACATGCTCAGTTTGATAGGTGAAATTTTAAATTGCATCTTTAGTTTGTATTTTTGATATACAAATGCTTATTTTTCTTTTAAAACATTATCTATCTTTGTGACCTGGTGAACATAACCTGTGCTCACTTTTCTGTTCAGGTGTTTACCTGTTTCCTGTTGGTTTGCATCCACTCTTTATTTATTTTAATTTTATTTTTTATAGATTTCACTCTGTCACCCAAGCTGGAGTGCAGTGGCACAATCTTGGCTCACTGCAACCTCCATCTCCTAGGTTCAAGCGATTCTTGTTCCTCAGTCTCCCAAGTTGCTGGGATTACAGGTGTGTGCCACAACACTTGGCTAATATTTGCAGTAGAGATGGGGTTTCACTATGTTGGCCACACTGGTCTCAAACTCCTGACCTCAGTTAATCCACCCACCTCCACCTCCCAAAATGCTGGATTACAGGTAGGAGCCATAGAGCCCGGCCCCACTCTTTATTAATTAAGGATAATAAACCTTAGTCCATCACTGACAACAAAATGTTCACATTATGTTTGCTTCTTTCACTGAGCAACATTGGAACTGTCATTCATTTTAATATAAGCCTATGGAGGACATAGCTTGGATTTTAACATTTAATACAGATAATTTGGGGGTAGTTTAAATGTTTCTTTATTTGGTTAATTTTTGTACATATTTGCTCATGTTTATTCAGTGTGATCACCAAGATTCTTTGAGACCTCCGTTTAAAACAGTAATTTGTATATTCTTAGAATGTCTCAGGTAAAGGATTACAGCATAGCATAAGTTGTAGCACATTAGATCTTTGCAGCTATTGCATAATAGGTTATGTCCTCTGATTAAAAGTAACAATGACTTGGAGTATTTTATATGGTTCTGTTTTTTTTGGACAGATGTTCCTTTTGCCTTTCAGAAATATCAGGGTTTGAATTAAAATATTTTATGCCACCTGTGTTGCTGGAACCTAAATCATATTTTGTAGGGAAGAAGGATGAAGAGGGAGATATTTATGGTGAGTGTTCAACCTCTGAATTTGTCTTCATGGCAGAATTTGGAAATTAGTCACAAAATCATACCTGTCTTCAGTCTGTTGTAACTTTTGAAGTAATTGAGATTTTCTTTAATCCAGCTATTTATTTTTGGAGGTTATTATCATTTTAGAGCTTTCTTTGAAAATCTGTCATTTATTAATTGAAATACCTTGTTTGAAACAATGTGCAGCATAAAAGAGAAATCACAGGACATCGTTTGAGTGACATTTATCATATGGGTCTATGAACCTTGAAACGCTACTTTGTCCATGTTTTTTGAGCACTCCTTCCCTTGGGACCCTGTTTCTATTAACTTGGGGGTTAGTCTGAAAGGCTAATGGTGAGGAGATTGTGCATTCCTTGTTCCTTTATTGGGGCCTAAGCTTGCCACATGGCATATTTCATAGATCATTGTGGGCTCCCACTGGAGAATAAATGGTGATGGCCCACCGTAGCAGAACTGCCCACCCTGGGTCCTGTGGTCAGACACCACCTATCTGGCCAGGATTATTGCCCTACATTGACTCTGGACTATGGGCTTCAGGAAGCCCCTGGAGGACAGATTTGGAGGAAGAATGGTGGGTCACTATGTCAAAGTTTATATCCTTGAGTGACTTACTTGTTGTTTTTTCAGTTGGAGTTTTGCTTTCGTTGCCAATGCTGGAGTGCAATGGGGTAATCTTGGCTCACTGCAACCTCCACCTCCTGCGTTCAAGCGATTCTCCTGCCTCAGCTTCTCAAATAGCTAGGACTACAGGCACACGCCACTGCGTCCAACTAATTTTTAATTTTTATTAGAGACAGAGTCTCACCATGTTGCCCAGGCTGATCTCAGGTGATCCACCCACCTCAGCCTCCCAAAGTGCTGAGATTACAGACGTGAGCCACCGCGTCTAGCTGAGTGCTTAGTTTTTGTTCAAATGGAAATTTAAATTTTCTGAAAGGAAAAATAATCACACAGAAGATAAGTTATTGTAGTGTGCTGCTGTCATTAAATTTATCTAAAGAAATAAATAGACTAGATAAACAGAGAATGTCTCTCCCTCCAAAGAAGATGGGTCTGTGGTGTTCTCAGGAGAGGGCCGTGCAGACAACTTGCCTCTGAGCCCCCCAGGCCTGAGGTCCTCCATCTTCCCATGGAGGCTGGTTGCCCTTGCACTGGAGGAATGATTTTCCTATTAGGACAAACATGGCTTGTAGCAGAGCAGGAGACTGTGTGGGGCAGAGGATTCTGAGTGGATCTACATGGCTTGTTTTAATTCTCAGCTCAGCCGCTTGTCCAGACTGCGACCCTAGGCAAATACTTCTCCTGAGCCTCAGTTTATTCTGTAAAATGAGGGTGACAGGCCAGGTGCAGTGGCTCATGCCTGTAATCCCAGCACTTTGGGAGGCCAAGGTGGGCAGATCACTTGAACCCAGGAGATTGAGACCAGCCTGGGCAACATGGGGAAACTCTGTCTCTACAAAAATTACAAAATTACTGGACATGGTGGCACACACCTATAGTCCCAGTTACTCCAGAGACTGAGGTGGGAAGATTGCTTGAACCTAGGAGGCGGAGGTTGCGGTGAGCTGAGATCCCACCACTGCACTCCAGCCTACGTGACAGACTCAAATAAAAAAAAAGAAGAAGAAAAGAAGAGTGCTAGGCATACCTTCCTCACAGGAAAGTGAGGGGTAAAGGAGGTAATACAGCAGATGCTTGTCCCTGTCTCTGGCTGAACTTGGACAGACTCAAAAGAGGGACATACAAAGCTTTGACGATATTAGGAGCTCAGAACAGGGATGATCAGAACTCTGAGAGAGGCTGGGCAGGTGGCTCACTCCTGTAATGCCAGCACTTTGGGAGGCTGAGGCAGGCGGATCACCTGAGGTCAGGAGATCAAGACCAGCCTGACCAACATGGAGAAACCCTGTCTCTACTAAAAGTACATAAAATTAGCCGAGCATGGTGGCACATGGCTGTAATCCCAGCTACTCTGGAGGCTGAGGCAGGAGAATCACTTGAACCTGGGAAGTGGAGGCTGCAGTGAGCCGAGATCATGCCTTTTACTCCAGCACTCCAGCCTGGGCAACAAGAGGAAAACACTGTATCAAAAAAAAAAAAAAAAAAAAAAGAAAGAAAGAAAAAGGGAAAAAGAACTCTGGGACAGACCTCCATTCAGGAGTATGGCCTAAGGCATTGGGTGCCTGTTGTGAGCTCAGAGCTCAGGAGTAAAACAGCTCAGGCTGTCAACTGGGGTGGAGGGATGACCATGTGGCCCACTTTTGCTTGGTCTTTGTGCAGAGGAGTCTGCATCTCAGGTCCATCCCTCTCACCTCCAGCTTGGCCTGGGTACAACTTAGAACCATTGTGTGGACGGTGGGCAGCAGGAATTATCCTGGATAAGCCCCTCCCTGGTTTGGTCAGCCCTGCTTGAATGAGGTCTTTGCAAGGAATATTTTCAGAGGCTGTCATCTCTAGAAGGTTGGCCAACACGTGGAGATGAATGCAGCAGTTACTTTGTTTAAGAAAAGTGGTGAAGGCCGGCGGGCACATGGCTCATGCCTGTAATCACAGCACTTTGGGAGACCAAGGTGTGTGGATCAAGAGGTCAGGAGTTCAAGACCAGCCTGGCCAACATACTGAAACCCCGTCTCTAAAAAAAAAAAAAAGAAAAATGGCAAAGTACTATAGTGCAGCCCATTGCATTCTGGGTTAGCCTCTCATAGTTATAAAGAATGCAAAACCCTATCCTATTGGAAGCGACTTCCTGGCAAAAGAATTCCTCCTTGTCCCCAAGTTTCTTCTGGTTACTGCTTTGCCATGTGCTCTTTCTGTCCCTCCACAGCCTGGCAGCTTGGAAGAAGCCAGTTTGTTCCTACAGCTCTAACCCAGAGTAAATCTTCTCTGAACACGCCAGGAAGTTGGACATGAGCAAGAATTTTAAAATTATTTTGTAACTGTGAGAGTTGAGATATGAATTGGCCTGTTCTTGGCCTACCTAACTAAAACAGAGTAGAAAGGCCAAAAGTAAAATGCATCTAGGGCACAAAACATTGTTCCAAGAATGTAATTCTCTGTGAGTGTGGCTGCTGAAACTGTGGGCTGTCACTTGAAACCAGTTTTATCTATTGGCTGCTGAAACCTGCTATGATTCGAATAGTTTCACCCACTGCCAGCTCCCCTACATTGTGTTTTTTTTTTTTTTTTTTTGTTATGGAGTTTTGCTCTTGTTGCCCAGGCTGGAGTGCAGTGGCACAATCTTGGCTCACTGCAACTTCTGCCTCCTGGATTCAAATAATTCTCCTGCCTCAGCCTCCTGAGTAGCTGAGGTTACAGGCGCGTACCACCACGCCAAGCTAATTTTGTATTTTATTTTTATTTTTTTAGACAGAGTCTCGCTTTATCGCCAGGCTGGGGTGCAGTGGCACGATCCCAGCTCACTGCGACTTCCGTTTTCCGGTTTCAATCAATTCTCCTGCCTCAGCCTCCTGAGTAGCTGGGACTACAGGCACGCACCACCATGCCCAGCTAATTTTTTGTATTTTTAGTAGAGACAGGGTTTCTCCACATTGGTCAGACTGGTCTCAAACTCCTGACCTCAGGTGATCCATCTGCCTCAGCCTCCCAAAGTGCTGAGATTACAGGCATGAGCCACCCTGCCTCACTCCCCACATTCTTACTGGTGCCAATGAATTTTTTCAAAGAGCAATACAACATTTTTTTTTTGAGACAGGGTCTCACTCTGTCACTCAGGCTGGAGTACAGTGGTATGTTCACAGCTCACTGCAGACTTGATGTCCCAGGCCCAACCTATCCTCCTGCCTGAGCCTCCTGAGTAGCTGGGACCATAGGTGCACACCACCATATCTGGCTAATTTTTTTTCATTCTTTTGTAAAGGCAGAGTCTCCCTGTGTTGTCCAAGTTAGTTGCAAATTGCTGGACTCAAGGGACCTTTCCACCTTGGCCTCCCAACGTGTTAGGATTACAGGCATGAGCCATGGCACCTGGCCCAACATTAAAAAAAAATAAAACCTCTAATTTTCTCTTTATTCTTTAGACATAACAGAACATCCAGTCTGTGTGTATGCCTTGAATTGCAATTCTTTCTTTCCAAGTAAAACATTTTTCCAGGTGTAGTGGCTCACATCTGTAATCCCAGCAATTTGGGAGGCCAAGGTGGGAGGATGACTTGAAACCAGGAGTTCCAGACCAGCCTGGATAACAGCAAGACCTCATCTCTACAAAAACTAAAAAATTAACTGTGTGTGGTAGCACATAGCTGTGTTTCCAGCTACTTGGGAGGCTGATGTGGGAGAATTGTTTGAGCCCAGGAGTTTGAGGCTACCTTGAGCTGTGATCACATCACTGCACTTTAGCCTGGGCAACAGAGCCAGACCCTGTCTTAAAAATAAAAAATAAGGAAAACAAAAAACATTTTAATGTCAGATATTTGCCTCTATATTTATTTGACTTCAACAGAACTGTTTAATGTTTTGTTTTTTTTTTTTCCAGGCAGTTTTGCATTAGTGCCTGTTGTGGAAGAAAGCATCATTTGGCCGGGTGCAGTGGGTAGCTCATGCCTATAATCCCAGCATTGTGGGAGGCGGAGGCAGGCAGATTGCCTGAGGTCGGGAGTTTGAGACCAGCCTGACTAACATAGAGAAACCCCATATCTACTAAAAATACAAAATTAGCTGGGCATGGTGGCACATGCCTACAATCCCAGCTACTAGCTACTTGGGAGGCTGAGGCAGGAGACTCACTTGAACCCAGGAGGAGGAGGTTGCAGTGAATTGCGACCTTGCCATTATACTCCAGCCTCAGCAACAAGAGTGAAACTCCATCTCCAAAAAAAAAAAAAAAAAAAAAAATGGCTGGGTGTGGTGGCTCATGCTTTTAATCTCAGCACTTTGGGAGGCCAAGGCGGGCAGATCAGGAGGTCAGGAGCTTGAGACCAGCTTGGCCAACACAGTGAAACCCCATCTCTTCTGATAATACAAAAGTTAGCTGGGCGTGGTGGTGGGTGCCTGTAATCCCAGCTATTTGGGAGGCTGAGGCAAGAGAATCGCTTGAACGCGGGAGGCAGCGGTTGCAGTGAGCAGAGACTGTGCCACTGCACTCCAGCCTGGGAGACAGAGTGAGACTCCATCTAGGGGAGTGGAGGGGGTGATTGGAGAAGCTTTTGTGGAACAGTTCAGAGGAACACAAAAGAAGAGAGATTGTGCTGATGCCCTTCATCCCTATTGCTGTCTTAGATAACTGTCTGTGCACTGCCAGGGTAATCATTTCATTAATAGTCATTAAATATTCTAGTTTGTATCTTTCAAAGAGAACTTTTTTTTTTTTTTGAGACAGAGTCTTGCTCTGTTGCCCAGGCTGGAGCACAATGGTGAGATCTCAGCTCACTTCAACCTCCACCTCCCGGGTTCAAGTAATTCTCCTGCCTCAGTCTCCCAAGTAGCTGGGATTACAGGCACCTACCACCATGCCCAGCTAATTTTTTGTATTTTTAGTAGAGACGGAGTTTTGCCATGTTGGCCAGGCTGGTCTTGATCTCCTGACCCCAGGTGATCAACTCACCTTGGCCTCCCAAAGTGCTGAGATTACAAGCGTGAGACACCACACCCGGCCTCAAAGAGAACTTAAAAAAAAAAATACCCCAAATAGTTAACAATAATTCATTATTAGTGTCACATAGGCAGTGTTTGGAGTCCCCCACCCCCAGGCCTTGTCTCAAAATTGGCAGAGTTCGTTTGTATCAGGGTCTAGATTATTTTTTATTGGTTGCGTGCGTATGCTATTGGGATGAACCCTCATTTAATCCATCCTGTTGATGGACAGTAAACTGAATGTAATTTACATAATGAAAACCTATCCTTCTAACGGGTGGCGTTAGGGGGTGGGGCCTTTGGGAGGTTATAAGGTCCGGAGGGCAGAGCCGCCACGAGGAGATACATTGTCTTAAAGGAGGTCCCAGCCTGAGTTTGTTCTCCTTCTACCTTGTGAGAACTCCGCGAGGAGCTAGCCTCAGCAACTAGAAAGCGGGCCTTGATCACTGACTTCTACCCTCCAGAACTGTGAGTAATAATCTGTTGTTTGTAAGTCACCATGGCTTTGGTGCTTTGGTAGAGCAGCTGGAAGAGACATTTAGGTTGTTTGCAATGGTTTGCCTTTATTTAATCATATCTGTGATGAACATACTAGAATTGGATTTGGCTCTCATTTCCTCAGGCTGAACCTCCAGCTGGAGTTGCCCTAAAATTGTTGGCAGAGGAATTCCCACATGGGAGTGCCTTACTCTCTGTGGAAATGGGACTTGTTGGGACTCAAAGAAGGAAGCACTAAGCTCCAGGGTGGTTGGTCCAAAGTGTTCATTAGGGGAACTTACCTGGTGGTGTAGCGTTTGCTTGGATAGACACTGAGAGAAAAGAATGTTCTGCTTAGGTATGTCCCTGTCAAGGGTGTCACAGTATGGAGTTTATAGGAAAGATTCAGGAATTTGGCTCAAGGTCAGTGCCAGTTTCTTTCTGCATTTTGGGTAAAAATTCAAACATCTCTGTTTAGTGCCTGGGAATAATCATGGGCCCCCAGCTTAGGTTGAGGCCTGCGAGAAATGAGCTGCCCAGCTCACAGAGCAGTCAAAGCACCTGGTGTTTCTTGGTTAGGACAGGAATGAAAGTGGGAAAACTGAAAGACATCACAACTCCTCTTGCTGGATTCTTGGAGATGGGAGTCGGATTCTCGGAGATGGGAGTTATGGGGTCACGTAGAAGGAAGGACCGAGAGAGTTGGGCAGGAGCCCGGCTGAGTTTATCTCTGCTCACATCTCTGCCAGTCCAGCGGTGGAGGTTTTCCTTTGCATTTCTCTCAGCATGGATAGGTTGGAATGCAGTGGCTTAAGTTTTCATAACTTAAGGTCTTTTGTAAAATAGGTATTTTCCTGGGTGTTTTCCCAGGAGGTGTTTGGGTTTTAATTGACTTAATGGTTCTTATCCAAAGCTTGGTCTGACTGTCCATTTGGGTAAAGTTTTTTTTTAGTTCTAAAAATAATGATATTCTGGAAAGTTTTAACATTTTGTAAACATTGACCTTGCATATAAGTCTATAGGTTATTATATATTTTAAGTGCTGTTATCAGTGAGTTTCCCCCCATTGTATTTTTGCATTGGTTATTACTGCTTTTATGGGTATTTGTATTTTTCTCAAAGATTCTTATGACTGATAAAACCTGAATATGAAAGATCACATAGTACAGAATGCACAGCTCTATATTAAGTATAGAGCTCAATGATTTTTAAAAACCTTGCCCACTTGTGTCCCTACCACCCAGGTGACACTACAAGCGATACAAGATCCTCCAGAGCAGTGCCCTCCCTTTAGGAGAATTCGCTTCTCAGGCTCAATGTCAAGCCTATGAGAAGTCAACTATGCTGCCAACAGCAATTACTTTGTTCACTGAATGTTCCTCCTTTGTGTGTTTTTTTTTTTTTTTTTTTTTTGGTTGGAGACAGAGTCTCACTGTGCCACCAGGCTGGAGTGCAGTGGTGTGATCTCAGCTCACTGCAACCTTTGCCCTCCCAGGTT
This sequence comes from Pithecia hirsuta, assembly GCA_963573645.1. NCBI lineage: Eukaryota > Metazoa > Chordata > Mammalia > Primates > Pitheciidae > Pithecia > Pithecia hirsuta. Next base: position 13,532 of record CAUYLZ010061621.1, read on the forward strand.
CAAGTGGTTCTCCTGCCTCGGCCTCCCCAGTAGCTGGGACTACAGACACATGCCACCACGCCCAGTTGATTTTTGTATTTTTAGTAGAGACGGGGTTTCATTGTGTTGGCCAGGATGGTCTTGATCTCTTGACCTCATGGTTCACCCGCTCAGTCTCCCAAACTGCTGGGATTACAGGCGGGAGTGACTGAGTCCGGCCTGTTCTTCTACTGTTAAAAGAGTTTGGTTATTTCCCATGCAATGACGACAAACTAGTTTTGAACATTTTGGCATAGGCTTTGGTATATACATCTATGTGTGCTGTGGTTGAGTATTTCAACAGGGCAGCACAGCGGGGTGGTAGGGCAAGTGGTGAGCCCATGGGGTCTCCCTCTCACGGCCAACAGTTTTGCATAGTGCGCAGCACATGGGAGCCTTTCCTTTCCTGCTCCTTTGGTTACCAGCACGTGGCATCACTGTATAACAGCTTTTAGCAGTTTTGTTGGTGTTTTGTGTGGTGTGCATTGGTTAGCATTGGGGTTTCGATTTGCGTTTCATGGTGATTAAGCATTTTGAGCATTTTTCTTGTGCTTGCTGGTTTTCAAATGACCTTTATTGTTCAGATGCCTGTTAGAGGCTCTTGTCCACTTAAAAGAATGGGTTGTTTGGCGGGCCTTGGTGGCTCAATCAGCTTGGGCAACACAGCATAGACTCCATGTTGCCCATAGCCTGTGCAACAGATCCCATCTCTTAAAAAAGGGGGAGCTGTTTCTTTTGTATGGTGATTTGTAGGGCTTCTTTGTTTTATTTTGGACAGACACCTGGGTCATGTATTGCAAGTATGTATTGCAAGTATGTCCGCCCTGTCTCTAGCTTGCTTTTTCAAAATTTTAAGGGTTTGTTTTGATGAACCGGTTATTGATTGATCTGCCTATTTCTATTGGAATATTGCTTCCAAATGTAATATTGGGGTTTAGGGTTCCCTTAGCTTCCCTGAGAGGACTTTGTTTAGGTTTCTGGTTTTTTGCCCTTTTAAGAATGAGAGAGGGGACCACACCGCAGTACGCAGTAAAGGCCGGACTTAAAAGTGTTTGTAGAAAGTGATTTATTTAGAGAAAGAGAAACAAGAAAAGGAGAGAGAAATAAACAACTTTTACACTGAGTGAGAGAATTTAGAAAGATGGAATTTGGGAAAGTAAAGCAGGTTTTACACTGACTGGAAGGGAATAGAGATGGAGTTTAGGAGGGGAAGACAGGCTTCCAAGAAGGGAGTGTTTGTGGAAGGGGATTCAAGTATGGAGTCTGAAGTGGTGTAGAAGAAGAGGACTTTTAACCTCAGAGGAACCCTCACCTTCTTTAAGACCCTTGGCCAATAAAAGCAGTTCCTTGGAACTTCCGCTGGGGTGATAGACTCTTAGTTTCTCCCGGATGGAGAGAGATGGGTGAGGGGCATGGTGCTGGGAAATTGTTGCCCTTAAAACTACACCCCCTCGTGGACTGGGAAAGAGAACACATTCCCTCACACACTAGTCAAAAAATTACACATTTGATAGGGCTTTTTACATTATTCTGTGTGCCTTTTTTTTTTGGGGGGGCAGAGTTGCTCTGTTGCTCAGGCTGGAGTACAGTGGCTTGATCTCGGCTCACTGCATCCTCTGCCTCCCAGGTTTAAGTAATTCTCCTGCTTCAGCAACTGCCGCTATACCTGGATAATTGTTTTAGTAGAGATGGGGTTTCACCATGATGGCCAGGTTGTCTTGAACTCCTGACCTCAAGTGATCTGTCCACCTCAGCCCCCCAAAGTGCTGGAATTACAGGCATGAGTCACTGCACCTGGCCTAAAATATTTTTACAGAGACTGCATCTCATTCTGTTGCCTAGGCTGATCTTGAACTCCTGAAACCTGGACATTTTCTCTAGCTTTGTCTCATGTATAGCAGGTCCTTAAATTACTTCATTTTGTTATAACATTCATGTGAAAACAAATCCTCTGTCCAGGGCCACTGCCACTGTCTGGGTTTCGTTTGCATTTTCTCCTCTTGTTTGCAAGTTTTGTTTTGCTACTCAATTTTCCTCCAACATCCTATGCTGCACCCCTGAGGTGAATTGGTGGGTCTCTGGTCAAAATCTCAGTGAGGGGAGGGCACATGTGAGAGCTCCCTGTTACCGCATCTTGACGATAATTATACAAATGCATGACAAGAAACAATGTGACCTGAAAGCATCCAGTGACTGCGTGGTGTGGTAGGAGGCGCTTGCTCCCTCCAATTGTGGCTTTGCAAACATTTCTTTTTATGTATATATTTTTTGAGATGAAGTCTTGATCTGTCTCCCAGGCTGGAGTGCAGTGGTACAATTTTGGATCACTGTAGCCTCCGCCTCTTGGGTTCAAGCAATTCTCCTGTCTCAGCCTCCTGAATAGCTGGGATTAAAGATGCGTGCCACCCTGCCTGGCTAATTTTTGTATCTTTTGTAGAGATGGGGTTTCACCATGTTGGCCAAGCTGGTCACGAACAGGTCTTACTTTTAAGTCTTTAATCTATTTTGATTGCATCTTTGTGTATGGTGTGTGGATAAGGGTCTAATTTCATTCTGTATGTGGATGTCCAGTTTTCCCAACACCACTTAGAAGACACTGTCCTTTCCCCATTGTGTCCTTTTGGCATATTTATCTAAAATTAGATGGCTTTAAATGTGTGGCTTTATTTCTGGGCCCTTGATGCTGTTCCTTTGGTCTATGTGGGGACCCACCTCTGAGCTCCCTAGGTTTCCTGGCGCAGGATTCAGTCTGTAGTGGGCTTGTGGCTGGAGTCTCCCTTGGTTCCTTGCCATGTGGGTGCCCCCCACAGGGTGGCTCACATGGTAGCTGGCTTCCTCAGATAATGTGAGCATACCACCAGTAAGACAGAAGTCACAGTCTGTCTCTTGAGACCTGATCTCACTTCTGTCAGACTCGACAGTTAGAAGCAAGTTAGTAGATCAGCCCACCAGTAGATGAGCTCTCACAAAGGGAAAGCTTTAGATGAGGCCATGAATTCCTGATCACAGGATGGTTGGGCCATTTTGGAGGTCTCCACACCTTACCTGTGGGAGTGGGATTTCTTTCAGGCCTGCTTTCCTCAGGTGCCAAGAGAGCTACTGGCCACTCTAGGCTGGGGCTCTCACAGCTGAGCCCCAGAGCAAACCCCTCCACGAGCCTCTTGTTGGAACTGCCTGGGTCCATGGCCAGTTGGAAGATGCCTATTGTCTGTGGGCTGTATCATTCTGAAGCCTCAGGGAGTATCCTAAGTGCCTACATAGGAGTTGCAAGAATGGGCTAAGCAGAGACCGTTTTCACAAGGAGAATCTGGGTGCTGTGGCAAGGGGGGCCAGGGGCTCCAGTGAGGTATTGGCATCAGGTTCCCATTGATGAGGCAGTTGTATTTGTAGGGATGGTCGGTCTCCTTTCCAGGGCTCTCCAGAAACTTTTTTTTTCTTTTTTTTGACATGGAGTCTCACTCTGTGGCCCAGGCTGGAGGGCAGTGGCACAATCTCAGCTTACTGCCATCTCCGTCTCCCTGGTTTCAGCGATTCTCCTACAGGCGTTCAGCACCACACCCGGCTAATCTTTGTGTTTTTAGTAGAGACGGGGTTTTGCCATATTGGTCAGGATGGTCTCAAACTTCTGACCTCAAATGATCTGTCTGCCTCAGCCTCCCAAAGTGCTGGGACTACAGGTGCAAGCCACTGTGCCTGGCCCCAAATCTGTTTCTCAGCTCCTTAAAATCACACCCAAAACTTGTATTGATTAAAAGTGCATGTATTATGCATTTCAATTTGCAGTATTGTTTTCTGCTTTATAACATGGGAAATGTTTCTTCTAGTCATTAAATGTATCCCTCAGTGAAGGTAGGTAGCTTTCCTCTTGGCTCTGCATACTTTTTAAATATTACAATTATTCCTGGGTATTTTGCGTTCAAATAGCTATTGTGAAAATGATTTAATTCATTTTATCTACCACATTATTGGTCATGTAAAGGAAAGCTATTGATATATTTTTTCTTTTGATGTTCATGGGGGCAAAGAGTGAATTTGTATCTTTCTGTTCCCTTGTGGAACTGGTACGGCCACTATCAAGTGGCTTCATCATTCGTGCCTGTCTCAGTGCTTCTGCCCTTTGACTAGTTAATCATGGTGCTGGTCATGGAGCTGAGACGTATGCATGGCATGGGCATTAACCTTATCAAGTGCTTGCTGAGGCAGTGTGGTCAGTAATTTGTGCAGATTTCTATTGTGTCATGTGTGGCTTTGTCTCCAGTTCACCACTAGTAGGTTTTTTTCAATGTGCCTGGTAACAAATATCTACAAATGAGGTTGGTTGTAATGTTCTTGTTCTGTGGCCTCATTTTCAGATTTTTGTGTTGTTATTATACTTACTAAAACGTTTCCTCTTCCATACTGTTATCTGGCCCCCATCTTGGTGTTTACTTTTGTGTTGGAACATCACCTGCATTTCAGCTAGGAAGCCACTGCCTAGGGGCCAGATCCCCCCACCTCATGTTCTTATCTGTAGTTTTTTATTGGAATGTTAATTTCATGTTAAAACTCAACCACACTGATTTTTAATGATCATCTTTGACTGCTTTCTTGCCAAAATGTGGCATAGCTGAGAACTTGTGTTGAGGATCGGAGGACCCTCAAGCCTGAATTTATTTATGGAGCAGCCCTTTAAGGAGAAGTTTTTTCCACCCTCCACTTGCCTCTCCCTTGCCACTCTTGGGCCTGTTGAGTCTAGACTGAAGGGCACTTGCTTCAGCACTTTTATTGCCTGGCAAAATTCCTGCCCTTACAGAGTTTATACTTCAGTGGGGTATATAGGCAATAAAGAATAAGTAAAGTGTAGAGTAAATTAGAAAATGCGCTGGGAGGGGTGAGTGGAAGGGGGAGGCTTGCACAGGATGCACTGAGGTTCAGGGTTTGTGCCCAGCCTGCCTGCCCTTCCACCTGTGTGCTGACCCAGCCTTTCCTTCCACACAGGGACCTTCCAGAGTAGTGGATTGTCTTCACCCCTTTTCTCATCAGTGCCCTCCTTGGGGGCCTATGGATCCCCAGAGGAAGAGTCTCCTGGACTGAGCACACAGGCATGGTCACCACAGGGCTATGTGGTCAGGGTGTTGAGTGGCTGGGAGGGGAAGCTGGAGGGGGAGCAATGGAGGCAGGGTGGGCGGGGCACCATCTTCTTTCCACACAGTCTCTTTCTTGCTTAAGGATTTGCACTTGTTGTGTGGGCAACGAATGCAACTTCAGGGTTACGAGAATTGTGGTCACTTGTGCATTTTTTTAAAAAGATGGCAGGAATAGGACCCTTTCCAGGTCTGCGACTGATTTCTGTGAGCAACAACAGAATGGGATTTGTAAACGTGAGTACAATAGCAGGTGTCTCTGTATCCCTGTCTGGGCTGTGTGTGGGTGCACTGCATCCTCAGGCATTGTTCCTCTGTGATGGGGCCCAACTTGCTAGGGTTCCATCGAGGCAGGACTCAGCACTAGGCAGTGAACAGATCCCATTTCTAAGGTGTCTTCTACGTGTTCTGCTGCCAGGGGGATGAGGAGCAGCCTCGGCTCCACTCATCTCCACCAATGAGTAAAAGCCAATTTCCTACCCAAGGCAGGGAACGCCTCCACCTCCCACCTGCAGTTCCTGACCCTGTGCAGTTTACAAAGTGTTCCTTCATTCGTAAGTTGTCATTATGAAGAAAGAAGTCCGTAGCAAAATGACCCTCTTACGGAGTTATGAAATGGGGTTGTTATGGGGAACAATGATCTGCAGGGGACCCGGAGTCTGGCATGGCCTTGACACTGAGCAAGTGAGAAGGCAGCTGACCTTTGACAGCTACTATTTTGTTTGTCTAGTGTGCAGGTAAGTTAGTCTCATGCAGGCAAGTTACTCCAGTAGACCATGATGAGGGGCACTAACTTAATGGCCATGTGCCGAACTAAGAACTTCACAGATACTCACTCAGACCAATGTTCAGAGACAGGGAGCATCCCCATGAGAACTAGAGGAAGCTGAAGATGAGGAGCTGATGCCCTCACAGGTACGGTAGTCCCCTCTCATCCTCCAAATTGTTCCAAGAGTTGACATTATCCATCTGGCCTTATTAACCTCCTGGCCTGTCTCACCCAGTCTTCATGACTCTGCCTGAAAATCCTGGGCTTACCCAACTGGCCATAACTTTCTGCCATGTCCACCTGTTCTTACTCACCTGGTTGTAATTTGCTGGCCTCAATCTCCCTGCAAAACCCAGCTGATTTTACCTGCTAAGATTTACCCACCTGCCTTATGACCTTCTGAAGCTTCTGTCATTGCTCCCCTGCCCTTGCTCCCTGGTCTTATCCAACTCATGTTAAGATTCTGGCCAGATTCCATTAGCCTTCCCCACCTGGCCTAACCCTATGGGCTTTAACCTCCTGGCCTGAATTAGCCACCTAGTTTTCCCAACTACTCTTACTGATTCTACATTACTCACATGGCCTCCACACTGGGTTTTCACAACTGTCCTTAGCCTTCTGATTTTATCTAACAGGACTTAAGCTCCTGGATTTACCTCTCTAGGTTTTCTTACTTGGTTTTATCATCTCCCTGGTCTTTTTCCCTAACTTTACCTGCAACTCCATGCCCCCGCCCCAGCCTCATATTTAGACATCTTGCATTACCCACCTGGCCTTAACCTCATGATCTTCCCAACCTGGATGACCAACATAGCGTACCAACCTGGCATTCACACCTGGCCTTAACTTTTCATTCTAACTCATATGGCCTTTAACCTCCTGACCTAGTCTGCCTAGTATTAACCTCTTGGCATTACCCAGGTGGAGTTAGCCACCTACCTCTATTTGGGAAGGCATTAACTTATTGGTGTAAGCCCCCCAGACTTTTCAGTCATTTGGCTTCCTGACCTGGTTTTAATCTCATGGGTTTGCCAAGTTAGATGTTCCCACCTGTCTTATGAACCTCCTGGCCTTACTCACCCATTATGAATCTCCTGGCTTTCTGTACCTAGCATACCCACTTGACTTTACTCAGCTCATTTTACGGCCCTGGCCAGACCCTATTAACCTTCCTCATCTGTCCTAAACCTAAGGGCCTTAACCTCATGGCCTAACAACTTGTATTAGCAACCTAGTTTTCCTATCTAGTCTTAAAGACCATAGGTTACCCACATGGCCTTCACACGTGGTTGATAGAACTGTCTCTAACTTTCTGGTTTTACCTACCAGGCATTAACCCTGGATGTATCTCCCTAGGTGTACTCCCCTGCCTTATTTCCTATATTTATGCCCCTGCTTCCCCATTACTTTTGCATTAAAACACCTCACATTAGCCACATAACTCAAGAATATACCTAGTAGGAAGCTGTTACCGCCTCCCACTAATTACAAACTTAAAAGGTATCCTCCACAAAGGAGCCAAAGGGGCAGGGTAAACTTAATGTTTCTCAACAATACTCACCTGCCCTCTTCAGCGGCATGGCCTCAGCCCGGACGACTTAATCTGCTGGCTTCATATCCTACTGATGTTTACCACCTGTTTCATTCAGCTGGCCTCCACTTCCTCGCCTTCGCTCCAGTCTTACCCACTTAGGATTTGGCTCCAGTTGTTACTTGACTGGTTTGGCGACTGGCCCTTAATCCTACTGTTTTCCCTGTTGATTTTACAGCCTGGGGTTACTGAAATAGTGCTTTATTGAGCTGGATTTACATACCTCGTTTTAGCAGCCTGGCCAAAGTCAGCCAACCTTATTAACTTGTTTGCATTCATCACCTTATAGTATACTCATGGTATGATGAACTTGACATTATCCATCTGGCCTTAATAACTTCCTTGTCCTATGCACCCAGTCTTCATGACTTTGCCTAAAAATCTTGGCCTTACAGGACTGTTCATAACTTCCTGCCATTGTCCCAACTGTTCTTCCTCACCTGGTTGTAACTAGCTGGCCTCAATCTCTGGGCCCAGGCCCAGCCCCAGCCCCATCCCCAGCCCCATTCCCATCCCCGTCTTTACCCAAAACTCCATGTCCCAGCTCCAGTCCCAACCCTAGGTTTACCCCCAACTCCATGGCCCAGGCCGAGGCTAAGGCCCAGGTCCAGTCCCAGCCCCATCCCCAGCTTTACCCCCAATTCCATGGTCCAGCCCCAACCCCAGGTTTACCCACGACTCCATGGCTCAGCCCCAGCTCCAGCCCCAGCCCCACCCCCAGTCTCAGCCCCAGCCCCAACCCCAACCCCAGCCCCACCCCTAGCCTGAGCCCCAGGTCCAGGCCCAGGCCCAGGCCCAGGCCAAGATTTACCCCCAACTCCATGTCAAAGGCGGAGGCCCTTAATCCTACTCGGTGATTTCCCTGTTGATTTCACAGCCTGGGGTTTTCAAATAGTCCTTTATTGAGCTGGATTTAGTTGCGTGGTTTTAAAAACCTGGCCAAACTCAGACAACCTTATTAACCTGTTTGCATTCATCACCTTATTTTATCCTCATGGTATGACCAACCTGATATTATCCATCTGGCCTTATTAACCTCCTTGCCCTACTCACCCAGTTTTCATGACTGCCTAAAAATCTTACCGGACTGGCCATAACTTCCTGCCATTTTCCAATTGTTCTTACTCACCTGGTTGTAACTCACTGGCCTCAATCTCCAGGCCCAGGCCCAGCCCCATCCCCATCCCCAGCTTAACCCCAACTCTATGTCCCAGCCCCAGCCCAAGCCCTAGGTTTATGCTCAACTCCATTTCCCAGGCCCAGCCCCACACCCAGCCCTAGCCCCAGGCCCAGCCCCTGCCCCATCCCCAGCCCTAGCTTCACCCCCAACTCCATGTCTGAGTCCCTGGCCAAGGCCCAGGCCCATCCACAGCCTCAGCTTTACACCCTCAACTCCATGTCATAGGCCTAGGCCTATCCCCAGACCCCGCTGCACCCTAATAACGTCCCAGGCCCAGACCCAGGCACAGGACCTGGGTAGCCCTAGTTTTACTCCAAATTCCATGTCCCAGGACCTGGCCCAGGCCCAGTCCCAGCTCCAGCCCTAGCTTTACCTCCAACTCCATGGCCCAGGCCCAGGCCCAGCCCCAGCTTTACCCCTAACTTCATGGCCCAGGCCTAGGCCCAAGCTCAGGCCTAGGCCAGGCAAGGCACAGACCTAGCTTTAGCCCCAACCCCATGTCTGAGGCTCAGCCCCAGCTTTACCACCAACTCCATGCCCCAGGCCCTTAATCCTTCTTGGTGTTTTCCCTGTTGATTTCACAGCCTGGGGTTACTGGAATGGTCCTTTATTGAGCTGGATTTAGATACCAGTTTTAACAACCTGGCCAAACTCAGCCAACCTTGTTAACCTGTTTGCATTCATCACCTTATTTTATCCTCATGGTATGACGAACCTGACATTACCCATCTGACCCTATTAACCTCCTTGCCCTATTCACCCATTCTTTATGACTTTGCCTAAAAATCCTGGCCTTACTGGACTGGCCATAACTTCCTGCCATTGTCCACCTGTTCTTACACACCTGGGTTTAGTAATTAGCTGGCCTTAATCTCCAGGTCCAGCCCCATCCCCATGCCCAGCTTTACCACAAACTCCATGTCCCAGCCTGAGCCCCAGCCCTAGGTTTAGCAACTCCATGGCCCAGGCCCAGGCCAAACTCCAGGTTTACCACCAATTCCATGTCCCAGGCCCAGGCCAAGGCGCCGGCCATGCCTCAGTCCTAGCTGTATCCCCAACTCCATGGCCCAGCCCCAGGCCCAGCCCCAGCTTTTCCCCCAACTCCATGTCCGAGGCCCAGACCTAGGCCCAGCCCTAGCCCTAGATTTATCCCAAACTCCATGTCCCAGGCCAAGGCCCAGGCCCAGGCCCTGCCCCAGTCCTTGCTTTACCCCCAACTCCATGGCTCTGGCCCAGGCCCAACCTCAGCTTTACCCCCAATTCCATGGCCGTGGCCCATGCCCAGGCCCAGGCCCAGCCCCAGCCCCAGGCCTAGCTTTACCCTCAACTCCATGTCCCAGCCCCAGCCCCAGGTTTACCCCCAACTCCAAGGCCCAGGCCCAGGCCCAGGACGAGCCCCAGCCCTAGCTTTAGCCCCAATTACATGTCACAGGCCCGTGCCAAGGCCCAGTCTCAGGCCAAAACCCGGCCCCAGCCCCATCTTTACCCCCAACTGCATGTCCCAGCCCAAGTCCCAGACCCAGGCCCAGCTAAGCTTTAACCAAACTCCATGTCTCAGGCTCAGTACCAGGCCTAGCTCCAGCTTTATCCCAAATCCATATCCCAGTCCCAGTCCCAGCCCCATCCCCATCCCCATCCCCATCCCCAGCCCGAGCCCCAGCTTTAGCCCCAACTCCATGTCCCAACTGCCACAGGCCTAACCCCAGCCCCAGCCACGGCCTTGGCTTTAGCACCAATTCCATGTCCCAAACCCAGGCCCAATACGAGCCCCAGCCCCAGGCACGGGCATAGGCCCAGGCCCAGGCCTAGGCCCAGGCCCACCCCTAGCTTTGCCCAAACTTTATGTCCCAGGCTCAGGCCTAGGATTAGAGCCGGCCCCAGCCCCAGCTTTACCCTGAACTCCATGTCCCAGCCCCAGCCCAAGGCCCAGGCACAGCCCTAGCTTTACCTACAACTGCATGTCCCAGGCCCAGGCCCAGCCCCAGCCCAATCCCCAGCTTTACCCCCAACTCCATGTCCTAGGCCCAAGCCCAGTCCAAGGCACAGGCCCAGGCCCAACTCCAGCTTTATCCCCAACTCCCTGCTGTGCCTGTCCCAACACGAGTCCCAGCCTGAGGCCAGGCCCCGGGCCCCAGGTACAGCCCCAGCTTTACCCAAACTCCATGTCCCAGGACCAGGCTCAGGCCCAGGCCCAGGCCGAGCCCCAGCCCTAGGCCTAGCCCTAGCTTTACCCACAACTCCATGTCCCAGGCCCAGGCCCTTAATCCTACTGGGTGATTTCCCTGTTGATTTCACAGCCTGGGGTTACTGAAATGGTCCTTTATTGAGCTGAATTTAGATACTTGGTTTTAACAACCTGGCCAAAC